>MU871117.1:1995-25374 GCA_036418205.1 Ostertagia ostertagi
GCTTTATTGATGGCAGCATTATCCTGGTGCTACCACAAGACACGTGTGGATTGTAGCGGCAACACATCTTAAATCCCGTCAAATATTCATTTTTTGTTGATCACAGGACTAAAACTTAGGCAGGGTAGGAAGCACCCCAAAGTACGTGAACAACGTTCATGCACCCCTTGGTCCTGCCCTCCTAGAATTAGTCCTTAAAAATGCCCCTATTTTACAATGGCGCCTAAAACTTTTTTTGGCCCTCACCCCACAGACCGCCTTTCCCCCTCATCACTTTGCTCAGTCGTAATGTTCAATCATCATTTCTCTATTTGTCTCCCATGCCAGTTTTCTCGTTGTCGTGAATATGGACATCGAACTGCTGGGTCGACCTTGTGAATCAATGTAAATAGCAATCATTTCATGCCTTCCACGGGCCTCGCCGCCGCTGATTCAATCATCGATCGCAGATTATGGGAATTCCAGATATTTGTACTATTATTCGCCCTTTATGGATGTTGACATTTAAGCTTTTGTGACTAGAAATGATGGCCATCGAAGTGCATCTTACGGTACAAGAACGCTCCATAGAAGGGCTAGCGCTGGCAAAAAGACGACGGATAAATTGGTCCGAGTCAATCAATCTTCTTGAATTGCGCTATAAATTTATACTCCATTGAAGAAGTTCAATGCCTACCTGGCCCATACGGTCACCAACGAGGATGACCTGATGCAAGATCGCTTTTTTTCTTTCACGTCGAGGAGTCAGGCTCAAATCTCGGACCTTGTAGGGATATGATGCTTCGCAGTCCGCTGCGAAACGCATCCAACTACACCTGTGCTGTGATAACTGATAAGTTCGAAGAGATACTGAGGTCATCTGTTCATCATCATTAAAAGGGGTGAAAACGTCACAGTGTGGACCAATTTATATTGTAACGCCCTCATAACAGCGCACAAAAGCCGATCGCGCACAGCATCACAGAAGGGCTGATCAGGCGCGGGTATTTCATTCCGGCAGTCTCGGAGTGAGGAAGGGGCTATGTCTAAAGCTACATTACATGATCGAAATAGTCACTGTAAAATCGGTTGACAATGTTGATAACCTATGCATTTGCACTTTCTTTAACTTATTCTCCTCCTTAAAGACAGGATCTGAGCTCAACCTCAGCGCAGAGGTCTCTCTCGTAGTAGGTAAAAGTGTCAGGTTCGCCACTCAAAAGGCGCGTCACTTAACGCGCCCCTAAACGCGTCACCAAGAGCAGGTTAGGCGTCTAGGACGTGGATCATCCTGCGCTTATAAGGATCAGTGTTTGATTCTGTATGCGTGGTAGTGTTGATCTTCTAGCTACCCTATCTCACCCATGGATAGCTTCTTTGACACGACCTTCTGGGGCTGTTGCTTTGAACGGGTGTGCGTCATATGGCGCGATCCCATTGGCATTGGAGCGCACAGGCCGTAATTACCACATCCTGCTGTGGCCGGACAACTCGTCCGCGCAACACATTCTGTTCCGTTCCTCTTGCCTTGGCATCAGGCCAGCGAAGCTATCCGCTTTTTTAGATCTTTGGGACTCAGCGAGATTTTTGAGACCCAAATTATCAGATCGATCAATTACTGAAGTTGAGTGATACGGACGAGTTGTCCGGCCGCAGCAGGATGGGGCAATTGCGGCCTGTGCGCTCTAATGCCAATGGGATCGCGCCATATGACCGCCTCCCTTTGAGCTTCATCGCTGCTTGCTTTGCTTCGTTTTTCATTTTTAGTCAGCTTGACATTCACAGTTCAACCTCCACGCTGTTTCCATACGTCTGATTTAGGATCGTTGCTTTGAACAAGAGCATCCTCTCTTCCACTTCGAAATAAGGGACGCGCCCAAACGAGTTGTCTGAACTTGCTTGGTCCACTACTCGACTATCCCGCTCGTATTTGAATTAGCCGCACACCGTGATCCACGTTGCGTGTCATATGGTGTGCGCAAGGTATCTCGTCCATTAGCTCACGTTCACCGTCATGTAGCTCCTCATAAGACTTGCGCCATGTGTCCGGCGCACGTCTGAGCGCGTCAGCGGCTCAACTACTATAATCGCGGGCTCTCTATCCTATCTACAGATTTGAGAGCTACTTGCCGCACGAATCAATGGATGGTGTGTTCTCTAACACCGGAAGTGAAACACCTTTAAGACGGTGCCGCGGCTACATACAGAGTTTTGTATGAATCGCGTATGATAGTTACAGCACAGACAAATTGTGCGCTTTTTTACTTTCTGAGTCGATCAATCAACACCTTAGGGCAATCCTGAATGAAAAAAGGAGTGCGCAGGCGTTTCAGAGGCTAGGTGAACTTGAAATTTTTTTTCTTTTCCCATTCATTTGAATCCGTTTCACGTCTTTTCGCCGAAATCGTTCAACTCTTATCTGTCAGACTGACAAGTACACTCACATAAATCGTTTTTGAGAAACACTATTTGCAAATTGTCATTTTACAGGGGTTTTTGTACCTTATTAGGTCCAGAACGCAATTCCCTGATGCTCCACTACGCCATAGATTGAAAAAAAAGCATTTGACAGCTAGAAGCGTAGAAAGTTTCTGAGAATTCATCTCAAAAAATGCGCTGACAAGTTCAGCGCGTAGTAAAAATGAGTTGTTTCTTCTGCATATTACTTGTTTATAGCTGACCTTTGTGTACTTATTGTAAGTAAACGAGTAATAAGAAAGGAATTCTGGATTCCACTTCGAGGCCAATCTTAATTTATTTCTGGCACAAAAAAATAAGCACGGAAACGTTTTTGGTCGAACGTCTTTTGCCGCTACTGGTCTATTAGTGAGAGGCTAGGTAGCCTGGTCCCTGTTTGAACTAGCAGGTCGTGGAATGCTTGAAGCGATCTCTTTCCCCGCGTACGAACATATTTCTGTCGTTTTCATCTCGGGGCTGATGAATATCCGTTTGAATTGGAAGGATTTTTGTTATAGTAGGGCAAATCGGAAGTGGTCTATTGAATCGAGCAACGGTTCAGATGTTCACGAAGTCGCGATAACTCGGATGTTCATGAAAGGAGAAAGCTGAGTATCGGAGATGGTAAAGAGTGCCCATCTACAGTGGAGGCCAATAAAAAAGACATTTGCCTATGTCGCACCTCAGCGTTTTTTTTTTCGTCGGCGGAGATTGCCGTCGCTGATGGAAGTTCTTCAGTAAATATTCCCCGAAATGCCCTCTCTATTGGTATACGCAAGCCGCTGCTTCACTGCCCTCATCATCTTCAGAATATCCGTACTGCTATCGTAGTGAGCTCACGCGGACCTACAGTAAACGCTCCAGCCCGGAATATCTTGCTTAATTTCTTCAATCGATTCATCGTTGGATAGTTTCCTAGAAACATTAGCTCTGAATATGCAAACCCCTCGGAACCCGCTTTTCAGAAAACGTCGTAATGGTATGGGGTCCGTCCACGACCCCATTGAGCACGACCAGTACACCATGTTTTCAGTGCTAATTTTTCCGATTTCGTCCACCTTGAAGGGCAATATGAAGTTTATTTTATAAAATGGAATGTGCTCTTTCATTTTAATTTGACCATTTGTTTCAGAATTTAGCAGAGTGTGATATAATCGGCTTAAATGTATGTTTTTTACTTGGCCCGCCACCCCCCCCCCTGAGAGTGATAGTGGCTTCCGGCTGTTCTAGTGATTGGATGCGGCCCCAAATGTGTCTCAAAGGACTCTTTGGATCTCGGGCACGCCAACCGCTGGCATGTGGAAAGAATAAAGGAAACGTATTTGTAATGAAGCCATTACAGCCTTGCTCACATTTTGCCTTTATGATAGTGTTGCGGTGCATCGACGTTGCACTGCTTCGATCGCTCATTGCATATAATATCAGCATTAGATTTAGACCGGATTTTTCTATTTTAACAAATAATCTGCCCACCCCTAAAATCAGTTGGCGACAAAAAATCCTTTTTTTTCATGAGATTTTGATCACTTCTCTCAGTTTTTTTTTCACCAGTTGACAACTCTGCTGCCATTTTCAATACGACCCCTATATCGCGGTTGGTGCCTTTGAAAAGAGTTTGCCATGATGACCTTTTTGAGCACTTTGTCGTACACTGCATCCTGATGTCTCAGTTAGGTCTTTGCGATAGAGATCGAGGAACGCGGTAATTTTGTCCTGTCAGTTTCTGTGGCCCCAAACCACTTCAAGGCGTTGCTGTGTTTCTGACGATTCTGAATAAAATGGGAAATCTTCATCGATGGAGCTAACCGCAAGGTAACCCTTTTGAAGGGAAGGGACCTTCTATTCATCAAGGACTATCTTCGTTGTTGCAGAGAAACCTCTCAAAACATTGGATTCCGCTCTCTGTTAACTAGATTTCCAATAGGAGGTACTGAGAAACAGATGCTTCGGAGGAGTTAACATGCGTACACAGAAGACGAGGGGTAGGAATAATTTACTGCCCACTGCATTCCTCTTTTATACATCCTCTTCATCTATCATTTATCACTCACTTCCATCTCCTCATTCTTCATTTCCGCACGCACACCACACCTCTACAGGAGTACTAAAAAACAGATGCTTCTCAGGGTTCTGTCCGCCTCCTTTATGGACAAGCTCCCCTTTCATATAAACGACCAATGACATTCCCATTCTCCTCCATCTGTCGACTCCACCCTCCCCACGCTTCCCGTCGTTCGCATTTCGTGCCATTTGCTCGCTCAATTTCTGTCATAATGGCTTTTCTCATGTCGTGTACAGTCTCAATTTGGCTTAGTCGTACTATGTAACGCGCCCTCAGCTTGTTTTGGTTCTATTTACGATTTTCTCTTCCAAAATTTATCCAACCCTTCAGCTCCTCTTTAGGCACACATACCGCTGTACTTCTGACGAACAAGTGGCTTTGCAATGAACAAATCAGGTTTTCAAGTTGTGCCGTCCCGATGACGAATAGGGCGTGAACGAATTGTTTGGCCAGCTGTATTCATACTGATTTGTTGCAGTGCAGACTAGTCGAATATGCGATCACTTTGGTGGCTCCAAATCCGCTTTACCCATTAGAGGCTTTGACTTTTATCTGTGGCCATCGACCGAAGGCTTTTCACTTTCAGTTTTCCATATGAAAAAGCAGCACCAGCTAATCAATGCACCCACACCAGCTAAGTTATCCAGAGTGCCTTTGGTTCTCCTTATTGCTTATTGCTACCTGATCTTATGTGTTACAGTGACAGGTTTTATTTTAGGGCTCACAGAATGACGATATTAGGTCACTAGGTCCATATGGATTCAAAACAATTTGTATAACTTTTGCCTTATCGAATGTTAGCGCGACTCTGGACAAACATGAATTTACAAACACACTATGCTTTGTATAAATTTCCAATTAATTACTGTTATTTTCTTATTGGCTTTCTTTATTATAAAAGTATACAGAGGAGAGGCACTTCGGTTGTTTGTATAAACTTTTTTGGGGTTGGCGCGCCGCATTCTATTGCTCATACCACGATTGAGCGTAACTGCTGGAGTGCGATTTGGCCCACATAATGGTTATGTAGCTAGCCGATAAGACGACAAGTCGCTGACTCCCCAAATGAGTCACCAATCGCGAACCGAAGGGGTGAAAGGCTTGTTCAGCCTAGACGGGATTCAATCGTCCCTCTCCTCTTAAACGGCGCTACTTACCACTACACTTTCACCGCTTCCTATCGTTCGAATAGAAGGGATGTAAGCAGGTGACGACGTCATCTTCAATTCCTTAAGACTTCACGACCCCCCCTTTGGTGATAGGTCTCATCACAGAACCTCACACCCCCTGACAACCTTGGGAGACTCCCTCAATGTTCCCCCCTCTACCTTACTACCCTCACTATCACGGTTGTTTCTATGTGGAAAACGGCAGTCGATTGGAAGGGGGTGATAACATTGATCGTCAATCTCTTAATCCAACTCGTTATGCTTCTTTTCACAACTTCATTAAATTTATTAACAAAAAACCCACCAAAAACGGTTTCCCTGCTTCGCCACCACCACAACCATGGCAGCCTTTTCGAAAGTGCGAACCCCGCTTTTCTTCTTGCACCGTACACTAACCTAGAACTCCCCTCTCCCTGATGAGAATTGCGGGCGCAGCGCACAGTTAAACTGGTCTTTTTTCGAAAGGACGAAAAGCATCCTCAGAGGTCGTGCCTCTTATAATCGACATATAACTGTAAACTAATACTGGAAGATTGTCGATGTAGTGTAATGCTCGCCTTTGGCGTAGCGCTCTTTCATGGCCACTGCATTGCTGAGCACATATCACCATGACAAATCCTTTTTCTTGATAGTTCGAACCATTGATTTGTCAGTAAAGGTTGCAACTTCCCTGGCTACTTGACTATCGTTGGAGGGATCGTTTTATGGGAGTGTTTGCTGTTCGACACTTGCTCGCAGAAACAAAAATTGTCAATCATTACTGACCTGTTTTTTATGTTCTGTTTTCCTTGTAGAAACACTGATAGCGCTTATCTTTGGCATCACTCGTGTATCACTATGTATGTTGTTTTACTGCAGACATGTTGCTTGCATATTCAGGGTGGTCCTATCTGTGGAACGTCTTTGCACTTCGAATCACAATTATTCTTGTGATCAGTGTTCCACGTGACCACGTATTGCAACCATAGGGAATCCGTCATGAGTCCGGTCGTCGCGCAAGACGGGCAGAGTCACGCGGACGAATTCCAGTGCGTGCTATGGGCGATAGTAGGGATGTACAATGTACATTCCTACCATATGTAAACAGATGGGATGGATAGATTTACTTGACGCGAACGCTGCAGTCGCGAACTCGTCCGCTGACACTGCCTTAGTTGCCGCGCGACGGGACATTGTCGGGTATCCGCAACTCATAGCTCACGCGAGCCGTTCCGAACTGGTACTTGGACTTCCGAATCAGTAGCCACTGGGCATCTTGTTTCTTTCTTTGTTTGGTTTATTGTTATTGTGTGACGGCATGTACGTAATGATCTTTGAGGAATGAAATCCCTTACGTTGTTTGGTCGTTAAGCCACGGGTCGGGTTTAGATGTTAAGAGGTGATCTCTCCTAGAGTTAGAAAAGGCCAGGAGCCGCGACATTGCCGGCTCAAGAGTCTGTAGCATGGGCGCTCAGGCATTGCATTGTACGCTGCCGGCGTGCCATTTTATCAGTGGCGGAATATGTGGCGTCTGCGTCCTCTCACATACTCGTGCTCTCTCGCTTTATCCTCTCCTCGCAGAACTGTGTCTCTTCCTCATACCACGGCCGACTTTAGAAGGGAACTTTTAAGTTTTCTATGATGCTTTCTGCTTTTTTCCCCACTCACATTCCCCACCTTACTCTTGTCTGATTTCGAACACATTAGGATACCAATTTGATCCCGACCCGCGCCTTTTCAATTTTTCAAAGCGTGCGTTATATACGTGCAGGGGTGGAGGAAAAAAAGCATGAACTTTTTCTATCCACACAACACACGAATACCATGAAAACCTGTTATTAATGAAAAATTCTTTCAAAAATACCGTCAGAACATGTCAGAAAGAAGGGGTGTCACCCGTAAGGGGGGCAGGTGGGTTTGGCTAACTGGGAAAAGAAGTGATCTTTCCGTTTTTCCACAGCGCTTCACATTTTTTTCTTACGGAAACTCAGTCTAACCGCACTGTTTCCGCCAGTGACCTCCAAGTTCCGCATCAACTGATTGATTACACTTTTGCTGCAGCCGAATCCGACCCGTCTGGTTGAATAATGAAGATCATATTCAAATTTATTAATAACTCTATAATAAGCTTCTCCACGGTGACAGCAGAAGAATTTGGCACGAGAACTTGATTGGGAGCTCAACCGAGTTCTTGACGGATCGCGGGCCATTGCGACGCGTGTCCAAAGGCTGATCCACAGAGCTTAGAGCTTTTGTTTAGAGCTTGTCAGAGCTGCTAGCTGCCACCATAGTATCTGAAGTTTTGTTCGGTACCTGCTTGAGGCTGAGGCAGTTACTGTAGATCACTTTGAGCTCGACAGCGGCGGCGGATTACTTCGTATTTTGAAGACTGTGAAGGCAGTGAACAAAGGCCTGCTTTTACTTATAGAAGGTCGTATCACTAATATTCAATCGTAAGACTTCCATCAACAGCGGCACCCTTTGCGACGGAATGTTTGCTCACGTGCGCCGTGGGCAAAAGGCCTTTTTTGACTCGCCTCGCTGTATATGACCTCATGGCGGGTATTATGGTCGCAACCCTCAGATACAGCGCTCATGTCATTGGGGGGGCTTTCAGCTCATGTCGTTGGGGAGGCCTTTATTTGAGTGAGCGGATTGGTGTACTTAGGGCTGAGTCCAAGAGAGCGGAAGGGGTTCTAGAGGAGGGTGTTAACAGTTTGAGTTTTATCTGGCATTTCTCCCTCTTGTAGACTAACCTTTGTTCCTAGTGTCACCTACGATCGGCCATGTTTTGAATGCCCCCCCCCCCCAAGATTATGAGCGTCTCAAACATTACACTATTAAATGCCATCACCTCTTAGGTATTATTTCCTACCTTAACCTAAGTGAATCCTACATGATGATGCGGTCTGTAATCTCCTAAATTTAACCCTAGCGCTGTTGATTTTTTTCTGGTCTTCCATAGTGAATGAATTCCACTAAATAGTTCGGGGCACTTCGAGACTCATGCACTTTCAAGCGAAACCACCAACGATGTTTGCCAACCTAAGTGCCACCTTCATCCAATCAGCACACGCACTTCCTCCTTAATGAGCTTCGGAACATAAAAAATTGAAGTCTCCGCATAAAAAGGAACGCCCTTAAATTTAACTCGATGTTTTCCGCTGCTATTCGCCTAATGTTCGGTTTTCTCATCCAGTTTCCCCTTCATTTTGAAATGAAGCATCTTAACATGAATCATCTATCGATTATATCGTTGAATAGTTCTACTCTTTGTATGAGAAAAGAGCCAATTTTTCTCGTGACTAATTCGCTTGTCTCGACTGGAAACGGCAACAAAGTCGAACATGGCACAAAAACGGTTTTTGAAGGCTGCTGAGCTCCGAAATTTTTGCATTCTTGTAGTTTTGCCTCGTTTTTCTGCTGGTGCCCTCCTAGCAACACCTCTCGCCTAGTTCAAAAGATTGTTTAAAGTGCAGAATTAGTTTCTCTTTAGATACGCATTCGATTTCCTGATCAGCTGATGAGAGTATACAGCTTACTTGGTGAGATTCGGTGAGAAATCGCGCAGCATTGCTTCTCACCTATTTGTAAACTATTTATTGCACTTGTTTTCTGAACATGTACGTAGAAATTTTATGGCCCTTTAAAAATCTTAATTTCAAAACTTACAGAATTATTGGAATTGAATACGCTCTGAGAGCCGATGAAATCGATCTCAGGGTGAACAACTTAGATCTCATAATTCCCGGAATTTTCGAGACCTGGGTGCAAAAATACGCACATTATTTACTTCAACTAAATGGGAAGCGCTGCCTGAATATGTGTGTGTGTATCCTTCACAAACTTCGGTACTACCTTAAGAACCACTTGGAGAACCTAGCCATAAGTTAACCACTTTGACAACATGGCACCCAGCGGTGGGTGCCATTCTGTACGCCTCGTGGGACAGTGGAACCCTAGGATTGGTGCCATTAGTTTCCTTCACCATCCCCGTAAATACAGGTGTCTTCAAAAATCTAGGTTTAGCGACGGTTGGATGTTCAATCACCAGCTACTTTTTATAAGAATTTTTGAAGCGGCATTCGGCTTGCGCGACAATGTTAATTGGGGTTTTTTCATAATTAAGGTGGAGTTTCACTGCTTTGAAGGATACAGGGTGCGCCAAAATTACGGAGACAACGCATGAGCAAACAATTTGAACTGATATTCACAGATGCTGTTTTCTTCTGTCCTAGTTTTGGTACTGTGGTGTAGAATTGTTTATGCTTACCTTGTTCAACCACCAAAATCTATGGTAGCTGCAGCGGTTGACTGATACTGACACCGTCCCTAAATCATTGGACTTCGACGTTGAGGGTTTTTGGCACGCGACAATTATCATCGTTTTGGTGTATACCCGAGCACTATCAATAGATGCTCCAAGTGGTACAGGGGACAAGGAGCTGAATGCAGTCATTCTGGATGAGAAGGGCGTGTTTCTGTGGCGACCACGAACAATCTAAGGATTGTGTGCGATAGAATTTGCAGGTAGTTGACGCGCTGGTTTCACTGGATGTCACGAGAGATAGGAATCAGGGGGGCTCTTTTGGACTTATCAGAGCCCATTGCTAATCCTGAGTTTATTTTCACTTTGAAAATCGTTGCTGGGCCTTCCATCAAGTAGGAGCTCCCGTTTACGAGGCAAGGGTGGTTCAGTACTAGTGCAGCATTGATGCAGAACCGATTTTTTCGACTTTGTCGGCTTAAACGGTGGTAGAACAGCATTTCAGATCTGAGCTCGATAGGGTACGCTGTCGGATCCGTTCTAGAAGCTGAGGCTTGCATAAAACACATTATGTCTAGGGATTCGTTGAAGAAACCGCTCTAAAATGAGCTTGACGAGTCCTACTCGCCACATTGCGTGCCACAGTCGATGGTTCCTCGATGTTTCTGAGGACCCGTATAAACACAAACCAAGGAATTTCAAAAATTGCATGGATGTCGACGATTCAGAATGGGACTGTGCACGTCACTGCATTTTTGTTTTCAAAGAATTGCACCTTGCTCATCCTAGGCAACTCGAAGTCGCTGTCTCCGTAATTTTGGCGCACCCTGTAATTCGTACTTTCATGGTCCTCAGACACAGGGAGGGGTTTGAACCTCATCGAAAACTCTATTGTACCCCTTTTGGAATCCGAATTCACTTTTCAAACTTCTAAATTCACTTTCCAAAAATACGTAATATGAAAGTTTCAAAGTCTAAATTCGGTAGAAAACTGCTTTCAAAACCAATTTTGCTTAAGGTGCAGTGCGAGCTGGGCGCGCGCAAACAAGAGTCGTGGTCCTACAAGTCCGTTGCGTGCAAATCCGCATTGTCGTCGAAGAGTCAAATAGGCTGGGTAGGATAGAGCCTAACGTGCACGCAGCGCACATGATCCAAACGCCCTTTAGCCTTTCTCATTTTTTGATCTCTGAGCTGTTTCAAGCGAATCAGAGATTTTGCTGTCAGTATCGTCCTTTCCACTGCTACTAAGAAATGCTGTGTTGGCAGCAGCCATTTCTGATTTGTTCCAGAACGGCTTAAAGGCCAGGGAGCAGGTGTGCACTGGGTTGCCGAGTTTAAGTGCAATCCACGCTTTGACTGTTTTCACTGACTTTTTATTATTTTGCTGATTTTTGTCCCATGTTACGGTGCAGAACGACGGAGTAGAGGCCATATAGCTAGTCAATCCAGTTAAGCCCTCCCATGCTCCAAGAACTTTGATTGACTGTTGCCTGGAATATGCGTGTGTGGAGCCCCACAAAGTAATGGTTTGCGATTAGTCAGTTATTAAGCCACTACATATCTATGGAACGAGTCGAATTGGTGGCGCATGCTCAAAGAGTTCGTCAACGTTATGCGATTCATATAAAGTGAAGCATACAAAACAGGTATAGCGAAGGTCAAAAGCCCAAGTGGGCAGCGCCGGCCAGTACCGGTTACGCGGGATGGCGACACTTTCTACTTCAATTCTGGATATAGTGGCATCGAGGCACTCTAAAACGTAGTGGCATCAGGAGGCAATTCGGGTACGCGCTCTGACTACGGTGGGTGCCGATCCGATACATAATCTGCATATTTTTAATCCCTAGTTGTTTTCTGCCTGTCAATTGTCGACCATCACCATACCGTTGTTGGAAGATCCAACCCGGGACCATTTCGACTGCCCACTTGCCGTTACTTGCCTTTGCCCTTCACAGCTGATATAGGCAGAAATTTTCTTACACATGTTATCACAGGAATGCTCGCTTACGAGCAAAATTTTTTGTTCGGAGAGCGAGGGTGCGGTTCTGATTCGCGGCAGAGGGAAGAGTTTTTTTGTCCATAATCAGCTTAACTGGTGGTATGGCTGCAACTGCGGCTGAAACCCGCATTGAATGGCACCCAGGCAAGTTCGATGAGTTATTCCGCCTTCCTGCTGTGGGACAGACCGTAGAAGGCATCCATAGATGTGCTCCCGCGGGATGGAAATCACCCGACAAGGGTGCTAGGGCCTTGCAAAGTAAGCTGCAGCAGCTGCAATGTATTTCGTGCTATTGTCTGGCGCTCTCTCACCTCATACTCTCCTCTCCGCACTCAGGTTTCTCATTGCTTCAGCACAGCCGCATAACTTAGGTTAAGACGCCCTAATCAACATTTTCGATCTTTTGATTTTTTTCTTTGTCGTGGCCGGCCATGTCGCACGCAATACGTTCGGTATTGTGTGCAAGGAACTGTACCAGTTGAATCTGCCCATACTTTAAGACAGCATAGAAACAAGGTATTTGGAGTTTCTGTGGCGCAATCATGGTGTGCCTATGTCGATATTCTGTTGCGTGGCACATCTGTGATGATTACATTGTTGAACAACATTTTCAGGGATCCATGATATCAAGGCAGCGTTTGCCGTGTTTGCAGCATGGTCACGGCTTTTTCGGGTTCTTAAATGCATGGTGGATCGTGGCAGAGCCGAGAAGTTCGTCCATTTGGATCTCTAACATCAACACTCATTGGATCACCACCATCGTCGTGTTTGCCGGTGCTGCCCGATTGCTCATGATTGTCAGTTGCCATTTTCGCAGTTTCTCCCACAAACCGTCCTAGTTACAGTTTTTTTTTTCAGAACTCATGGGCCGCAGAAATCTTTTCGTTGATGCTGCAGCTGCTGTGCTTTTGTATTTCCGTCAACGCAATGGTGGCTGATTTCTGGAATCTTCGTCTTCTGTCATCTTTGAACGGAACTATGGTGTCCTCTTCTACCACGGTACGTTCTTAGCAGCGGATTCACTATTGAAATTGGTTCATTTGTTGAATCAACAACCCTAGATGAGGTCGTGTCAGTCATTTTTTTTGTGTGGGCACGATAGAGTAGCCTCGAGTATCACAGTTGTGCCGTTGTCGCGCTCGAAAGTGCGCACATGGCGCTAGGGCCTTACAAAGTGAGCTAATGACGGCTAATGTGAGCTAATGGACGAGATACCTCGCGCACACCCATGACACGCAACGTGGATTACGACGTAGCGGCTAATTCAAATATGCGCGATTTAGTGGAACCGTGGAGCAAGCGAGCCAGACAACTCGTCCAGACACGCCCATCTCACATTGGCTTCATCGGTGGTTTGCAACTAAGCATCCACAATTTCATTTTCGACCGCTGTTACCCCACCCATTGATCTGGGGTTGCTGCTTTGTGGTCAGTTAACTCGATGGCGGGAGGGTGTAGTGGCCTTGATGAAATTTCTATTCGTTTTTAGCGGAATATCGTAACGCCTTTCCTACGCATCACGCTCAATGACGTCATCAAAATCGCTCCGCCCTTTACCCATCGTGTTCACTGCCCCAATCTGAAGGCAAACTAGTTCTTTCGGCAAGAAATGAGCCGAAGTGGAGGTTTTTGACACTGCTTACGAAAATTCCGGGGCAGTCTGCGGGATCTGAAATCAAAAAAGCTACGGAATTTCGGGCTAGAAATTTTTTCTTTCAAAATTAGTGTCAGTTTTCAGATCTCATATCTGCAAGTGTATAACAGTATGGATGCGCTGCTTTGCGTGGTTGCAGTCATGCTGTCATCATATATAATTTATCAGCATTTCTATTCGTCTGTCAGCGCTTATAGTCAGGTGAGCGCTCTTTTTAGAACCTAATTCCTAATTAGAAAGATTTCTTTATCAAGGTCATCCCTTAAAAATTGAAAACGTACTCGTTTCAGACGCCCTCAGTGAAGTTGCTCGGAATGGGAACGGCACTGGTCGTACTTGGCGTCATTCGTTTTGCGTGTTATTTTTGCGAATTTTTTAAGTTGGCTGGTCAGGATCGAATTCGGGCGCTGTTCGCCAACTACACTCTCGATGAACCAGCATGGATTTGCACTCAGTTAGCTCTAGGTAACTACTCAACAAGCATATTTGGTTTTATGATCAAATTAATGGTCTTAAAATAGTGGTTCCATATCTATGTGGCTCAAAAAAAGGATAAAGGATAAAGCATTTGCCGTTGATCAATCCCTTTTGGGATGCGGCACGCATTCTACTTCCATTTGTACATTCGTAGTGGCGTTTGAATGCGATGTGGCCTATACAATGACTTGCGGGGGCCAGCCGATGTACAAGTCAGTGTTTTTATCCTCCCAGACAAGTCTGGTACCAATTAACCGACCCCGGAGGGATGGAAGGCTTGGTTGGCCCGGGCGACTCACGACCCAGGATTTGGACCGCTCGCGTGCTCGCGTGCCAGCGTGCCATGTCACCACTTCCGCCCTCTGATTTGGTTAACTTGAGAAGTCTTTTTGGCCGTCTCACCGGGGAAGGAGGGTATGTGGTGCGCCCAGTTTACATCCGCAAAAACAATCACGTTTTTACAGGAGGACGGGAAGCTACGGGGTGGAGTTAAAGCTCGAGCGAAAATTATATTTCTGGGTGGATAAGTACTGTCGCACCACATGCCGCCCCCCCCGTTTACTGAATGAGACCTTCTTATTTGTCCAATCTTTGACTAGGAGGTCTCTTCGATAGTTAACCCGTAACGTGAACAGGATCGGCCACTGATCACCTGTTGCGCCCCTGGTCATCAAATTCAGGCGGCAGCCGCCGATAGACTTTTTTCTTTGAATTACCGGAGAATCCAGGCCGATCCTTCTCGTCAAAAAAAATCATCACAATTTCGCTAATCATAGATGAGAAACGTATTGCAGGTCGTTACAGTGGTGGTGCGGGGAACAGGCGCGGGGTAGGGAGGGGGAGGTGTAGATGCGACCTTGTCTTGAGGGAACATCCCATTCACATCTGTGGGCATGCGGTTGAAGGCTGGAGGTTGTTGAAGTCGAAGCTCAGACTCAAGATTGACACCTGGGTGAAGTTTCCCGAGCTAATCTAGCGTTTACCTTTGAGAGAAGTTGGAATATTCTCACCACTGCCATGCGACCCATCCTTTCGTTGCAAATATAACAGAACCTGTACTAATGCAGAGTTGACGGAATTAGTTGTTTGTGTGGAAACGTCCTTCTATAACACACTCCCCGAATCCATTTCATCTTTCCATTTCCAGGTGTTCTCTGTGTTTTGTCATCGAGGGGTAGCAAGCTTTTGCGAGCTCTCACACTGTCGCTGGCTGCTTCCACACTGATGCCATCGGTCTTTTACCTCTGGCTCGACTACAGGTGCGCTTGGGATTTGTTATTTAGTCTACGACATCGAAGATAGTTGCTTTTCTAGCTCTGAACGTAGGTGTCTAGGTCTTGTCCAAAAGCAACACCCAGATTGAATTTGCGAGGTCACAACAGTTGAATTCACGTTGTGGATGCCGCATTGTTCTGAAAAATGACAAAAATACGCAAACAGAACCGTCGAGGAAGCTCAAAACACAATTCCTCTAAAAAAGGAAGGGCGGGGCCAGACGAGTTGTGCAGACATGCCTTCTCCATGGCTCCACTAGCCCGCGCATTTTGAACTATCCGCTACGCCGTAATCGATCTTGCGTGGCAATGGGGTGCAATACAATAAACTCGTCCAAAGCTAAGATAGTTCGTCATAAAGCTGATTTTTTGATCCATAGCACCCTCGGTCGCACTTTCGAGCCCAAACAACGGCATAGCTATGCACTCGTGGGCTACCCTAACACACCAACTGGATAGATTCTTTGACACCACTTCTGCTGGTGATAGGTGATATTGATAGATCTCAGTTTCGCCGTAGGGGACAGTAAGAACGGCCACTGAACCATCCAGTTGTCGGACTGCATCTAAAATGATAAGCTTACCAAGCGTGAGATTGAAGGGTCCACTTTTTCATAAATTCTTGTGTTTTGACGATCGATTTCGAAGTGAACTTTTGGAAACCGAATTTACCTTATAGATCAGTCTAGTACTGAAAGTGAACACCATAGAAGTATCTCTTTTTTGCAGGTGGTGGGCATCTTCGCGGCTTTCGTTCGGGCTCCTCTCACAGTCATCAGCATATTGGCAAGCATCCGCAGTGGTGATCTCCTTGTGTAATGTGGGTGTGGTGACGGCAACGCTTGTTCAGCTCCTCTCTATGGTACGGCTCCGTAATAACTTCGTATATTCGGAAATTCTAATCCTCCCGGAGAAGTTACTGGCTACTTCCTCAGAAACTTACCTCCCTTAGCATTCGAGTAGCCGACGAGTATCGTTGGATGAGAAGACAAAGCGCTTTCTGGTCATAGTAGCAGCCATATTCTTGGTACTTTCCTGCAGTACAATATCACTTGACGTGTACACTATTTGGAAGAAACTTTTCTACAGGTATGCTCTTCGAGAATGTCAGCTACACAGGAATTCACTTCAAAATTTTACAGGCTTTTCCATGGAGCTGAACAGAAAACTCCGTTTCTTACAGCCCTCACTGCAATATTTGCGATAGCTGCTTCGACTTCGAAATATGCTCCAATCGCTCTTCCTGCGTGGTAACAATTCTTACCTGTTTCCAACTTCTCAAACCCTCACTAAGAGCGGAATTTTTTTTATTTATTTATTATTTAGCGGTCGCAGTGTTGACCACCTCCTTACCCCCTGCTCCAGAGCATTTGGCTGTATGTGAAATCATCATGCAGACTCAAAAAAGAAACAATGGAATGAACGGAAAATTGCTAAAATAACCTGCCATAAAACCCGATGATTAGTTGGCACATAAGTGAAATTAGTTATGGCGAACAAAACACAAAAGCCACAGAAGCCAATTCAGCGCGAGCAGCATCCTCAGAACAGGAGCCAAAAAGATCTTAGAGGAAAGATACTGTGACGACTGAAACTCGACCCTAGCGGTAAAGTCACATGAGGCCATGAGCGCTCTGACCAGAGATGTATGGTAAAGCAGCACCAGTCGGCCATGGTGCCCTTGCGCCACTTGACGGGGTCATGGGAGCTTACCGGCACTTCGAAACACGGGTATGCCGACCACCCACGTGGAACCGATAAACTTGGCAAAACCCGCCGCGCCGTATCCCTATCACTCGGACCAGAGACCTCATCACCATACCATGCTTAGGAAGTTGTAACGTAATTTGTCATTCGGAAGTGAATCAAGTAAGTATCAAGGGATTCATTGCTACAATTTCGTAACCCAGGAACCACTCAACAAAAGTATCGGAGGTGAAGGAGGGGAGAGGAAGTAGTGGCCAGATTTTTTTGGAAATAGTGAGTTGAGAATGGGGGGGGGGGTAACTTAATACCTATACTTTTTCTTAAATACAAACTCATACTATTCTCTACCTCAGTTACCGGATTTTCTGACGGTATTACCTCGAAATCTATTAAGAAGGAATCTGGGTTGAGCGAGAATCAAATACACTTATCATTAGAACGATCCCGTTAGCTGCCACCAATATATATGGCCTATATCAAACTTAAAGGCACGGTTCGCAGTTAGGCATGTTCACTGGTGCCATCCCAACCGTAGCAGGCAGGCGGACGAACGTTAATGTCGTGGTCCATTTACAGTTTCAGTCATAAGTCTACTCGACCCACAGTGCACACTTTCCGCAAGTCTCGTCTTCCACCGTCGGCTGCCGTAGCACCGCCGCGAGAGCGCTGCAGCGCTAGCATTACGGCACCTTTGACAGTGGTGCAACGGAAGCTAGACGTTTGTGAAGCTCGTCCGCACACGCCACTCCTCCCAAGGTAGAATACGGCTGAAAGAAGGGGGTGTCTTGTTTGGAGCGTAACTGGGATTTTATCTTTATCGGGCTATCCTCTTCTTTTCCAGACTTCAGACTACTCCCAAGCTTCATTATTGAACGCTGTTGCACACCCAATCCCGGGTCTTGCCTTTAAGAAAAACCATATTAGCTTGAGTTGTAGATCTGCTGAAACCTTACAGGTCTAGAAAAGGATATAGTGGTCAGAACTTCTCTATTGAAAGTCGTAAATTTCTCTGTCATTTTGGAAAAGATTTGGGCCTTTAGTATTTCTACATATGTACTAGAATCTAAATCAGAATTTTCAGCATTATTTTGTCTTTGTATTCCCTAAATTCGACGATCTTCCAACTGATCTCATACCTGTATCTCTCATGGAATGGTTATTTTGGCGATCAGCTTTGCGAGCTATTCTTCCCAGGACTTGGTCGCTGTTTCTTGGAGGTGACCAAGACAGGTGGGTTACTTGAACCCTCCGCCCTAATCCTGTTCTTCAACTTTCAAATTGACTAATTCTTACAGAGGCAATAATCCACTTCGTGCAGATGTTGTTGGATTTCTTCGTACTAATTCTTTCTAGTGTTTTATGCGCATGCTCTATGCGAATTACAACTATGGCCAAGACTGAGGCCACTGGTAATCGGAGACTTGAATCTCCCATCAGGGTTAGTCTTGCAGTTTTTTTTTATTAGAGTTGCTTCAAATGGACTAGCTCCCCCCCCCATTTTCTTTCGTGTTTGGTGTCTTGATGGGCACTGATGCGGGTCTTTGACGGTTTACTGGTTGGCAGGCCGTTGCATTCGTTTCGGAACATCGACCATCTGATCGTGAATCCAATGGTTGTCGTCTACATGGCGCTATACCACATGGCCTTGGCCATTGGACTTGTTGTNTTTCCATTTACCAGGTTCGTTGCACGACCTTCTCCTTACAGTCTGGCCCTTCCAGTTGTGCAAGATGATCGTAAAGCAAGAGCTACGCATAATAATAAACTCATTTTCCACGAAAAGTTGAATGGATCAGACACTCTAGTAAAGTAGTTCGCCCTCATCTTTCTCACAACTGTGAATCTCCGGCCATTCTCTAATGCAGAGTATACGACTGACGGTTCTAGTGACTATTTGCTCAGCGGGGGGGGGGGGGAAGTTGCTGTGATCTTTAGGGCCACAATAATTAATTCAGGTAGCTCTCAGCGGCAGAGGGAGCCTAAACGATTTAATTTGCAACGGTGAACTGAGCAATCGCGCACGACATGAGGCTATATCTGTATATCTTTGCAGGATCCTCTGACTATAAAGCAATGCCTCCCATAAGGTGTCTGTCAGTGAGTTGTCAAACGAGCAGCCTGCGGATGTAGGCGAAAAGGTGCTCACTGATACTCATAGCGCACGGATCAGCCGTCAAAGCCATGTCTGATATGATATAGATGGCGGACGGGAACATATTTGGAGGGGACAGAAGGTGATAACAGCTGATATGATCCGATAAGGAACGTTAGAACGCAAGTGTCTCGAAATTTGTTGCTCACGGCTCAGCTGCATTGGGGCGCTGTCCACAGATGTGATGTAGGTAAGACTGGAACATGTATTGTATGTGGAGAGAAAAAGAGTGATAGCAGCTCGTAAGGGGTGATGTGAATGAGGTTGAGGACGGAGGAGACACTCTCATTGTTCGTTGTTATCTAGATGCGCAATGAGGAACAATTCGCGATGTCGTCATAAATATCAGAATTTATTTGACCGCTAACTTAAGTTCTTAAGATTGTCGGTTTTTGTGACATTATGATAACTGTTGGTGTTTATATTCCGAAACCAGAAGTTATTCAACCGCTAAATCTTCTCAACATCGGAAGCATGGCAACTGTTTACGCTATGGCTGACAGTACGGAGCAGGGTGAAAATCGTGTCGAGTACGTGGTCGCAGAGAACGTACGACCCCCCCTCCCGAAATCGAGATCCTGGCACGACCCCCTAAAACAGAGCAAATTAATTCAATTAATTAATCAAAAAAAATCCTGCAAAATAATGTTATGGACGCCTCATCTTGTCATCTGTGCACTGTCTTTCATCGCTGCACACTTTTGTGACCGTGACTTGTGTGACCTCAAAGTCAGGTTCGTTCAGAAATGCACAGAAATCCTGAAGGCACGGGGTTGCGATTTAATCTTAATTCCTGCTTGAGTATATCGAAACAGCCGAGTGTATCAATCAACGGCCGATTCAACGGCAGCTGCGGCGCGATTGTCACTGGGTCAGATTTGCTGAAATCCCGAAAAAAAAACCGTCGAAATCTACACCCTCGATGAAAAGGTTGCATTCCTCCATTTCATAACCTTTGAAGCAGTTTGAGGTAGGGTTAGATAGAGCTGGATTTCGCGTTTCCAAGAAGTATTGAAATTGCTCTGAAAGCCTTCCATGCAGAAAGATAGGGTCTCTCAAATTTCGTCGAGTAAACGTCGAGGACGCTGAAATTTTCATGCTAGTTTTTGCCACTTCAAAAGCAATATCTCTCTAATGTCGTAAGGTCCTGAAAAGGGAAGACAGTTTTGGAAAGCGGAAGGTTTGCGCTTTCTGATGGTCTTCTTAGCTTTCTTCTACATTTCCTAGTTGAGAAGATATCTGCGTCGAGTATGTATCGAGGACGGATCCGGCCACCTGAAAATCCGCTCCCTCTTCACCATTGCAAGTGTAATTGTTGGCAACGCTTGAAATGGGTCTAGAAAACATCCTCCCAACATAAGCAATAGGAAAAGGGGCAATCGTCATCATCGAATTTTGTCTGAGTATAGGCCATGCATCCGACCTCACTCGAAGTTGCAGAATCGATTCGAAGGTGTCATATGATCATGACCAGTTGACAGAAGCTGCATTGTAGTAAACGCATTTCGTAACTCCTACAACCTAAAGAACAACTTCATTTGCCCAGGGCTTTTCCTTCACGGTTGTCGTTTTTGCGACAGGGTCCCTAACAACAGTGTCATTCTCAGCGAGGTATTAAGGGAGAAGGAGCGAGCGATAGGCAGAGGAGGTGCCTTTGCAGCGCGTGCGCACATGTGGCAGTCTTCTTTGCGGGGATGCACTTTCATTCTTTGTACTGCCTTCAAATACGCCCTTCTCATGAAGGTGGAGGAATGGAGCGACTGAACCTGCAAAGAAAATTTAATATCATGTTTTTTTTTTATTTTCATTTTCTGCTGCGCTATACCCTCTTACCTATCTGCACCACGATACCACTGCTGTTACTGACCCCAAGAGTACGACCCCCATGACCCAGCCCGACAGGTACGACCCCCCTGTCGAGGATTTCCTCGACCGATATTCACCCTGGTGCGGAGTCCAAGTAACTGCAGTTATCCAAAGCGGCTGCGGCCACTAGACCATTCAATATCCAGAAATGATGGATATTTATGAGCGTTCGCACTACGGGGAATGACTGCTTTATCACCAGCACTAGAGAAAACTTTCGTTGATAATATAAGTCAGAAGCAATGAAAGCATGCGTGTTGCCTACAAAAGCTCGACTATGTTCAGCTCCACTAAAGCCTACTTTGATGTGCGCGCGGCTGCGAGCGGAGCCAAACTAGTGTATCAATATGCAGCATCTCATTCCTGTACCCATTTCGTTTGGTGAAACATCTACAGATAATGGAAGATGCGGACCAATTTATGCATCTCATCTGGTGGAACCAGTTAGCTTGACCATTACCGGCACACCAATTCCAACGGTGGTGCCGTGAGAACAGAAAAAGGTCGTTGTTGTGGCAAGGATCTGCGATAAATCGCAATCACCAGCCCTATTTTTTGTTTCTACCCACTCAAGAAAGCATTAGCGGTAATCGGTCACTTTTTGCAATGCGCCATGAATTTTACTCACATTCGAGGAGTGCAGTGGCACTAATGCGATATAGCCTCGATTTGACTTGTCGGGTCAGCGAATATATGTAGAAGTCTGTGGCTTTATCCTCATAAAGAAAGATGGTACCAATTTACCGTCCCTCTGGGGGAGGAAGGACTTTACTGGCCTTGGGAAGAGTCAGCTTGGAATTTGAACCCTGAACCGTGTGTGTGGTAAGTGTGGCCACTCGCCATCTTCATCATCACTTCCCTTCCTTTTATTTGCTCATTTTTTGAATTAGTAGCAGCTAAAGACATTTCTTGATTCAGATTTTATGTTCGGAACATTTGGCCACACATCCGCTCTGTCAGACGGCGCTGCTCATCTTGTCAGTTGTGCGGTTCGTCGAGATTCTTACTCAACTTGACTATCGCGGCACTGGGGACGATTTGTCATTCGCTTGGAAAGTACATCAAACAGCAGATTTTATCGCTTTGATAAGTGAGTTCTTAGCCAAATGTGTGTATGTTCTTCTGAATTTTCTCACTTCGTTCTTTTTAAGGTCACTTTGCAACGGCAATGCTTGTGATTCGACTCATGGGAAATGATGCCGTAGAAGCTGATGAGCTTCAGCTTCGATTCAATAATCCATTAACATCGGAAGAAAACGGGGATTATTTACAGCTCAGGCCTCAAGAAGATTCATAGAGATTCTATAACTAATCTGAAATAAAATTATTCGTGCTGAACTTGTCAAATATCAATTATTAGTTGCCAAAGGTGAAATCGTGAGAGGATCAGTGGTACCGTTTACCACTCTCATCATCAACAGGGTCGAAACTAGAACGAGCCAATTAGGGATTTTCGGTGCTAACATAGTTGGGGGGGGGACCACGCGGCGGCGCCTGGCATCTTTGTGTACTTCGGGAAATCCGTGAGGCCAGGGGGAGTGTAGGCAGTCTAGGGGGTGGGGGTGAGGGCAGTCACTTGACATGCGTGAAAAGCTGGAATGTTCGAGTTTACACTGTCTCGCTCGAGAGAGCGCCAGGTGAGCAAAGCGCCGCGCCGCCGCGTGGTCCCCCCCAACTAAGTTAGCACCGGGTTTTCATATGCGATGGAAGGTTGGGTCACAGGGCGAAAACCTCACCGAGGATGACCGCGGCAGTACAATGTTTCTTCAATGGCGTTCCTGTACAACCATGGTCTTTGTGGTATCGATAATGAGAAGCCACTACCCTCTCCCATCCTCCTAGCCCCCCTTCCCTCGCCCCTAGATCCCTCAATTCCTCCAGATTAGTCGACGAGCGTCGAGGTATGTCGTAATACAGGCGTAAACAATAAATTTTATGGGTAATTGGAAGTGATAACAACTGATAAGGGCTGATAAGGGCGTCAGAACGCAAAAGTCGTCGATTCCGTTACCTGGCTCGCGTTGACACCAGAGCAACCATACTCACAGGTGTTATGTGGGGTGGGACGGGGACATTGTTGGTGGGTGATGGAAAGTGGTTACAACTGATAAGGGCTGATAAGGGCGCGTCAGAACGCAAAAGTCGTCGATTCCGTTACCTGGCTCGCATTGACACCAGGGGCCGTATGCAACAAGCCCCGCAGGTCTGAGGGGATATATCCCCTCGGTCGTATGCAACAAGCCCCGCTGCTGGCGAGGGGATATATCCCCTCAGTCGTATGCAACAAGCCCCGCAGCTGGCTGAGGGGATATATCCCCTCGGTCGTATGCAACAGCA
>MU871118.1:0-21517 GCA_036418205.1 Ostertagia ostertagi
ATTGATAGAGGCAATAAAAAAAAGTAAATGAAAGTAACACATAAAAAACGCTTGTCATATGATGGATTAGCGGGCCTTTTACCGCTCGAAAACATGCAGGAATTAACACGTCAGTACTTGTCGGTGCTGTGTCAGGGCAGAATGCGTCAACATTTTCGATATTTTTTGCCGTCTCCCTTGACCAGGACCAACTGCGCGTTCGCACTATTCAAATGCGGGGGTCGCATTTTCGTTTTTGGGAAGGGGGCGGGGACCGCATTCAGGGGTTGAGTGCGATTACTAGTCTGTTGAGAACGGCGATTTAGATGGCTATTTTTGAGGGATTTTTTGGCGGCCGTGTGAGTCTAAAGAGATGGTAGGAAAAGAGTAGTAGAGAAAAGTTGCCGTTTCATTGAACAAATATACCCCTGCCTCAGTTCGACGGGCTTCTTGAAGTGAAAAATGGGCGGGGTTGGGCTGTGTGTCGGCTGGTCTCGAATTTCGGTCTCTAAAAATCGAATCAAATACGACTACTGAATCAAATACTACAGAAATAGCCATGATGGCGAAGATTGTGGTCGGGGTAAGAAGAATTGTGGAAGAAAGGTGGTCGTATTGGGGAGTCTCCTGAGTCTCATAGTGGTAGGGGGCCGCATCGAGGCCCCCCTAAAGGAGAGGGTAGCGCAATTTTTGAAAAAGTGTGGACGTCGCAGTTGACGCTGCCTCTGACCGTTACGTGTGAGTATCTTTGACGTTCTGCACTGTATTTTGTTTTTGCTTACCCTCGCCTTCAAATGACCAGAAATTGTGCAATTGCAGAAATTGACGTGGCATTAACGTGGCATCGATTCAAGAACATCTTTGAGCACACGTGATGTCACCTTTTCATCGAGAATTTAGCCACGTGTGCCACGTGGATTTCTGGCTGCATGAAACAGAGTGTACAACATCCTCGAGCTTCCAGCATGAGACTGGCTTCGTTTTACGGAGGCACGCTACGTATACGAACACTTGGGGAAATCAAGCCGCGTTCACAACTGACGTTTTGGGACATCTAATTAACACATTCACGACGACGCCCCTTTTCCACTTTTCGGTCGCGTGGGACGGACGCGATTTTGCCTCACCACATAACCGCAGATTTTGTTTTGTAAATGAACAAAAACATGAATGTCACAAAATAATTTCTGCAATGTCCAATGCGTAAAGATTATCTAAACATATAACAGTAGGATTTCGATCAGAACGACAAATAGTGGTTACGAAAAGAGAGCATTTATTCACTTTCCCCGTGAAGGAATTTAAGCATTTTACACTCGATTACGAGGTTTGCCCACCTATCTGTCCATTCCTAGCGCCTGGCAAGCGATTATCAGTTGGCAGCCCATATGGGCTGCCATCGTCCCAGGAGCGCATGTTGTTGGCAGCCCATATGGGCGGCCATCGGCGTGAATGTGTTAATGACCTGCGTAATCATTCCAGGGTCTCATTCTGTGAATAGAGTGCGAAGGGGAATGTGGTGCGACGGTTGCTGCCGCCTACAGAAAGATAATTTTGCAAGGGGAGAAAATCTTCTAGGTTAGTGAAATATTCTGTTTCTGCCTTTGCACTCACCTTGGAGCTTCTTCCCCAACAGACGGGATTACTTCAGGCACGGGACTACTTTAGGCTATATGCACTGTCGCAGCACACCCACCTTCTTACTGGATGAAACCCTTTTCAGCTGGATCTCTTAATATCTTAACACGTTGACGACAGCGCAGGACACATACGTCCCGCACTTTGCAGGCCAACGGACAACGCGGGACGTATGTGTCCTGCACCCAATGCATTCATTTTTTTCTCGCACACGTGATTCATTTTTAGGCTTCTTGTATTCATTCCATAGAGAAAACCTTAACATAGATAGAAACATAGTCGCTCTTAGAGTGGTCACGTGTGCTTCAAATTAGGGGAGGTTTTCTGAACCGAACGAAATCGTCAACCCAGTTGATTTTTTGTTTACATTTTCTTTTCATGAATGTGAATATTTAAAGGGTAGTGTAAGTCAATACGGAACCTCAAGTATGACAAGATATGTGTTTGGATTGCAATAATCGGTGCAAAATTGCTTTTGACGTTCATTGCAGCTGATTCTGACAAATTTTTGCTTTCAGCCACTATTATTTCATCCGACTTTCAACCAAATTTTCACTACTATATCTCTGGGGCGCTTCTACGCACTGAAAGAGACTAATCTAACTTTGTATCAATCATGTTTTATTCATTTACCATGCAAAATTCGCCTGATGGACCTGAGGCGGCGGCGCTCGCAAAATCGCGCCGGTCCCACGCGGTCAAAGAAGCCTAAACGCGCGTTGTCGTCAACGTGTTAATCGGTCAGGACGTTTCACTGCAATA
Organism: Ostertagia ostertagi; assembly: GCA_036418205.1. Classification (NCBI taxonomy): domain Eukaryota; kingdom Metazoa; phylum Nematoda; class Chromadorea; order Rhabditida; family Trichostrongylidae; genus Ostertagia; species Ostertagia ostertagi. The sequence continues at coordinate 2,380 of MU871118.1, forward strand.
GTTCCTGCCAGCCGCTGTATTCTTAGTGTAGCAGGGGATGGGCGGGAAGTTCGGCTTGGGCAGCTAATTCGCTTGCGCAAAAAGGAAGTTAGGTGGGTATCACTCTATTCGAACAGCTATAATGAAAGGATATGCTGGACGTGGTTTTTCAAGCGTTCTGCATCACAAAGCCCTTCTGTGATATAGAACCACTTGAAATTTACTCAGGTTCTTCAGTACAGATTTAATCTGTGCAGAATCTCCAGAACTGCTTGTAGCTTGCTGTCGCATTCCAAGAAAGCACCTACCTTTCCATTTTCTCATCTTCCACTGACGCACTGAGCATTAACGTGATCTGAGATAACTCAAATTTCTTCCATATCGTTCAGTTTCTGTTCCAAACAAGCCCATATTATCGTACGCAACATGCGCAAGGCAACGATTATAGATTCTAGATGGGTTTACGAAGACATGAGTTGCTCAGTGGTATGCCGATGGCAGAAAAACCAGAGGAATTCTGCAATAAAACGCAAAAAGGAGACCCCTTGTCTGGCCGTAGACCTTCGACCAAGGACGGGCAGCGGCTAATACGGCGGGCGTATGGACCAGTTGACGTTACGTGTTCGGTGGCACCACTCTAATCCATGCTCTCGTCAAGTTGCTTCACTTGTGACGCTTTTGGCAACACAGCTCGTCCAAATCACCAACTATGTGAGGCGGATCACTTTCACAGGGGGGAGGCTTCCGAAGTCCTGCTAAGCAACCCGCTCACAAGACTTCTTGACACCGAGTTATAATTCTTTCGTGGATAACTCCGCCTACTCTGGAGCACAGCCCATCGTTGTTGACCTCCCTTCCTTTGTCGAACTCACTTCCAGGACTTCTTGGAACCAAATTATAAGTTTGGGGCAAACTGCGCCCATTGGTGCACGGTCACACCACTTATGGTTATTGATCCTCCCTTCCGTTGTCGGACTCTATCCACTCTTTTCCCGGTCTCCAGCACTTCTTGGAACCGACTTGTATGTTTGGTAGCTAACTACGCCCACGTTGGCGCATGCTACGCTCCACCGTTGACGTTTGACCTTTTATTCCTGGCCAACATCTGTTCACTTTTTCCTGGTTCCTAGACTGTCTCTGAAGAGAACTGTGAAGTTTTGTGGCAAAATCCGCCCACTTTGGTGGATGCCCCGCGCACCAATGGCACTTTACCTCATTTCCTTCGCGGACCTTTATCCACTTTTTTACACGAGGTTCCTTAGAAAAAACTAATAAAACTGACAGCGACTTCTGTGCACGCCACACTCTTTGCTAACGTATAGGCTCCGCTCCTTCTCTGACCTCTATCCACTTTTTTCCGGTCTCTAAGTCATCTCGGAGCCGATTTATGAGCTCTTGTAGAAAATGCTGTCCGCTTCAGGACACGCTCCGCCCATTGTGGGCGGGCCTCCGTTCACATCATGTGTGCTGGAAATACCTTAGACATTGCTCCCCTGCACCGAATTTTTTTCTGCTCTGTAGGCTTTCTCCTAACCGAGTTATGAATATTTTTCATTGAGCACCGCTTTTTTAGAGCGCCCCGCCCACCGAGGGTGGGTCTCCTCGTCGATCTGGCTTACCAACGCACACCTATACCCACTTTTTCCCCGGTCTCGAGGCTGTTTTGTGACTGAATTTGAAATCATGGTCATCAGTACCGCTCATCTCAATGCACGCTTAGAAATTAGTTCCGATGTGTTGCACATTTTTATGCATTTTTCTGAGAAGTTTTCTTTTGATTGCTGTACTGTTGCACATCGTTGGAAAGCCCATTTCATTCTCTTTCTTGCACTGCTGTTGTATTTTGAAGGACTCGGGCCTCACTTTTTTTAAAGGTTTGAAGACGTCAAAGTAGTGGTTTGAGCAGGTTCACTTCTATGAGTTGAAATTTGGAGAGGGTGCTGTGCAGACAGCTCGGAATGGATTGTGGTGTGGAGCCAAATGCGCACTGCGGCAATGGCTCCGAAGCTTTCAATGTAGGGAACTCTAGATTCGAAGTGAGAGGGGGACGACATTCTCCTCTTGACGGCAGGCCTTCTGAAGACCCGGCAGAAGAAGATTTCCAAACAAGTGTACGACGGCCAGCAGCATAACCTTGAGCAAGCATACCTTTCGGAGCGCCTGAAGGTATTGTGGAAGGTGAGAAAGCTGGATAAATGGGCACTGCATGGGCCGGCGAACTCGCCCTGAAGAGAAATCGTCACAACTCGTTTCACGTGACAAAAATATCCCAAACCGCACTTCGCAACAGAATTAAACAGTTTTTCGAAGGCTAGAAAGCGACGAATCAAAAAATTTTACAGGGTGAAGACCACGCTGAAGGTTTCGTGCCCTTCCGATCTAATGATGCATCACAGCTTTCCGAGCCAGGTGAACTTGATACAGTACCGTGGTCTGCGCATCACCAAATCGGTGATGCGCCTTAAACAGCAAAGTATGTGTCCAGGAGAAGGAAACAACCGTTGTAGTGTTGACGCCAGCAACATGTCGCATAAACGACTTGCAAGATATGGGCAAATCGACCTATCCAGCTTGCTTTTCACAGCGCACTCACAGGATCTCACGCTCACAAACCACCAGTTTTCCAGCCATCTCGACAGCTTCTTGGGCAGAAAAAGATTTGAAAACAGAGATCTACGGTTCTTATACTTTTGAGTTCGTGCATTGATTCAGCGTTTCTTTTCATTTTTCTTGTTAAGAAAGACGCGTGGTTTCCAACACTCTTTTAAAAACTAGAAAAGTCGACTTTAAGCTGTGATATATTGCTTCGAAGACGGAGGTCAAAAACTCCCATCAATTTCTGGACAACCTAATATACATATAAGTAGTAGAGCACCAAACACTTGAAGAAAAAAAAAATTGTTTTTTTGGACACCAATGGAGTACGTTTGGTATCCTGGCTTGTTTTTTTTATGGTTTTTTGTTTTTTAAATTTTGTCTCAGCGCTATCAAGTAGTAATTTGGATTTGGCCTCATGTATGCAATGGATGCAAAGCCTATGAAGCCAAAAATCTTCATTCAGTAATACAGATTTCAAAGATCCTGAATCTTCGACCTCTATTTACACAGTCATTATCTAGAAACGGACGAAAATTATATCCATATGTTCAATAGCATATAATTTGTACAATACATGCAAATGGAAGACAAGTAAACCTGCAACAAGCAACGACGTTACTGGTCTGTGAAGTTATTCCAATGTACTGCTACAAATCAGGCCGCGTTCACCCTTGGCGTCCGAGTTATCAGAGAATTTGCGAAAATTAAGAAATGCGGAACGGTCAGAATAATCGGAACAGGCGAAAGAAAGCATCTACGAAAATGATCAGTAACAGTTTGATTGGTTTGGGTATCTTGCTCTACGAAATATCTTGTCACCCCAGACAAATTTCCGTCGATGTGGCAATCAATATGTTTTCATCTGATCCTTTTCGCAGATTCTCCCATTCTGTCAACTCTCTCAAAGGCGGAGCGTGAACACAACCTTATTGGTTGCCTTTTTGGTAGCGTGACCCGAAACAGCACCATAGATTGAATAGGGTCCAGTTTTCAAAAAACTCGTCGCTTTGTCAAAAAAAACTCGTTGATAAGATTCCTAATCACTGTTCATAGCGGTCATTCATGTCATGGTAATCTGTAGAATCTTCTATTGCTACGCACCACAATAACGAATAATTAGCCATGGAGTAATGAGACAAGAAGACCGTAGCCTGTGAAGCAGTGCGGGAGAGATTCGCTTCATGAATTTAAAGTGAACACTCTAGCGACTAAACCTGTCATATTTGAAAAGCTCTAGTATAATCATTACTACTGTTTCAAATGAGTGCAGAAATAGCATTTGACTGAAGGAGTACCAATCCGATCGCTCATCACCCGCTACTTCAGACAATAACACATGTTTTGCTTTTGTTCTTCAGCTGTCGATTTGCTAATCTTCGTTGAGCTTCTGTTGTAGGCTGAGCTAGCGAAGACTCTGATGGCTGGAAGAAACAACCTGTATTCGTGAGAATTTGTAAGAATCTTGAACTCATGGTCAAATTCATAGCGAATGTATGTCTATAAGGTGAGCAAATGATTGCAATGATTGTGCGTGATAACGAGTTTTCTGCATTTTTGAAATAAATTCTGGCACTTCATACAATTTACTGCAGTGAGCCGTAGTTAGGATGCTGAGATAGACATGCGACTGGAAGCGGCCAAAAGAGGAAAATGTCAGAATTTCATGCCGACTGTCCCGTTTAACTGGAAGCCCGAGAATAGTGAAACGGTAGTATGAATACGTGCTGGGAAAGGCACTGGATCTCCTATACAAAAATTCACACAATTCTAAAGCGCAGGGCAAGCGGTTACGAAGAAGAGCGTCCGTTAGGTATGCCTCGTTTGAATGAATGGCATGGGAGAAGATTTCTTGGTTAGAACAAAGTTCACTGTTCTTGTCGGGAGTTGCCTGAACAGTGAATCGTGGGAAGACTCGGATCAATCCAGGGAGAAGGAGAAGACGCACTTCTCTACTTACCTACTTTTGAGATTATTCATTTACTTATGTGCTTTTTTATACTCTTTCGAAAAGAATAAATGCTGAGTCGCTGAAAAATCGCCTACTCTTTACTCTGCTTTCTTTGTTGCTTGTGGACTACCCGCCTAAGAAAAAGAAGAAATAAACTATTCCCGCCAAACGTTGCAGTCAGGCAGTGATCCACATCTACGGTTCATTAGAATCATGCAAAGCATCTGCATCTCCTCTCATAGGTATAGTTCCTAGAGTATTTTCATTCAATTTCATTTTGATATTAGTCTGGAGGCCGGAGCCATGCCTATTGGTCTTTCGACCAAGCATAATGATTAATCTGATTAGTATAATTTATTTGATTAGGAAACGAACCGGCTCTTTGACAGCTGTTTGCACTTGATACTGTACGATACGGTATGTTCCGATTAGAGCATTCCTCGGACCACGCTCGTTTGAGTCTTCAAGCATCTGTTCTGTGATGCCGTAGCTGTTCATGATGGTCCACACCTTCAACAGAGGCAAAGTTTCGAAAATTGTTCTTGTAATTGTACTGAAGACTCTGAAATCTTGTGCAGCAAACTCTCTTTATAGAGCACACCTTTTTCGAAATTTCAGATTTCTTCTCCTCGTCTTCTTCCTGGTAAGTGCGTAAATTGAGATAAGTAGAGGGGAATCGAGATCCTCGTAACCAGATAGATTTCTGAAATGATCATTTATTTGTTTGATGCATTCTCCCATTTTAGGCATCTTGTCTATGTTCAATCTATGCTTCGGACTTTGACAAACAGCATGTACATAAAGTTTAGAGGGGAGTTCTCTCATCCAAATCATTGGAAACATTTTTCAAGAAATTTGGGTCTGTTCAATTCTAAGTATTTGAAACTTTACTTCCTACTTACTTACTTCTTTTCCCACTAGGTCGACGAAGGCGGCTAGGGTGGGCATTATTCGGTTATCAACACGTTGACGTCAGAGTGAAGCGCATGCGCGTCGGACCTATGAGGCCGCACTGGATAGTGTGACACGCATGCGCGCCAGCATATTGGTACCCTTTTTTCCTCAGATGCCAGACATCCAAGAATTTTGCGCTCATTCCATAGGCCATACACTAGCATACTCAAAATCCACGTGGCTCGCAGAAAGGTCACACTATTCTCCAATTTGGCAGAGTTTTAAAGGCTCTACGAAAATTCGTGTTCAGTTCATTCCTCATTTTCTTTTCATTAACACGAACATGTAGATAAAAAAGAATATTAGAAGTGAGTACAAACTATCGTGTGGCAAGATATGTGTTTTTACTGAAACAACCACGTCCAAATAATTTTGAAACCACTAAAGCGAAAAGTAAGTAAAATTTGCCTTTTCATGGCATAACACGTCAATTGATGGAGCTTCCATTACTATAAATCCCGGTAAGTAAGACATACGGAAAAATATGCACCAACTTTTGAGACAACCAAATAACTATATGCTCACTTACCCTGATGTCCTCAATTTTCGGCCTTTTGAACGGATCTTTCGAAAGCATACTCTCAATGAGCATTCGAGAAGAGTGCTCGAGATACATTGGTAGGTTGAAAGTGCCTTGAAGAATTGCCTAAAGTAATAATTGTAAACATAACCATTCAAAACTTTAAACCCTATAATGCTTTTCTGAAAAACTTTGACTGCAAGGTCAGAAAATGATCATACATTAAAGGCAAATTCCGGGATTTCTGGCGAAATTTAGGTTTTCCCCGTCAAATATGCAGCAGTACGCAAGGGCAGACCATGTGCAGAAGTGGCGGGGCGTTTTGATAAGGTTTAGGCGCTAGGAGCCTAGGTTGGAGCATTGGCGCCGCCCCAACCCCATTGAGCCCGCCCACCGTCCTACGTGATCTTCCAAACAACCACCTGGAACGCTAGATGTTAAGCCGTTGTTTGGAAAGTCGTAGGGGAATATTTAGCGGATTTCAACTGCGAAAATCAACATCAAAGCCTATGTTACGACCATTTTCGAGAACGTTGTCATCATTCTAGTGAGAAGAAAAAATTTTAAGATAGGAAGCAAACAAAAAAAGCACAGAAAAATAGAAAAAATAGGGAAACTAGAAAAATCAGTTTTCATTGCTGACTTTTTGTGGCCGTGTCGGTTGATGGCACAAAGCCAACAGTTGCTGTAGACATGTCCAAACACGTAATTTTCCCAGCCCTGGTTCGTAAGCGACTAACGAAGAGGAATTTCTAATTTTGGAGTTCTTTGGAGGTATTTCCTGCTTTTTTTCATCACCTTCGAACAACTCTTCACACTCGAACAGGTGAGTCCCTCGTTTTATCCCGGAGTTTGCCTTTAAGGGAAGTTAGTACGGTAAGTGATTGGGCGCCGTAATAGTACGTGCAACACTGGGAGCGGTAACCGGGCACCCAAGCAAACGAGGCCTGCGTTTTTTCGTTGGATTAGCACGTTGGACTAGCTGCAGCCTAGTAAGGCTTAATCTAAAAACCGTGACGCTCCAAAACGGTTCCACCCGAAATGTGTTGCCAGTGGGAGCAACAAAAGTCGGGTGTGCGATTGCATTTCATTTCGAGGAAGCATTTCACTTCAAGCGGCTGCATTGAGTCTGTCTATTCATCGTGATCGCTGCCTTTCACGACGCCTTCAAACTATTATTAGTTTATTCACTTTGAATGCGGAATCTCGAATAGAAGGCAGCCTGTTAGAATCAAGGTAGAAGTGGTCAGCGGTAGGCGAAGATAAACCATGAGAGAAGGCCCAGAACACGAGCAATGGGATCCTCTCTTTGTCCGTTGATTTACGCATTGATGCGACTCTCATCGCGTGTTTTGCCCTCTTCAACGCTAGTGTATCTTTCTTTTCTCTCTCTGCTAACGCTAGAGACACTGAGGCGCATCGCATGCTGCCGCATCTATCCTTTAGAAATTCGATGACCTGATTCCCCTTCCTCGACCTCGACCTTATCGTGGAATCCTCCTTCAATGGGAACTATTTGAATAGCAATGTTTCAGGTCTTTTGTAGAATTTGCGCAACGGTAAATAGGTTAAGAGTACTGCAATCATTTTTGTACTGTACGCCACAACGAGGTTTTGTAAGACGAACCTTCCTGCCTTACGTTTCAACCGCTTCGTCTTCTTCAGAGGCCTGGAGATTGTCTGAAGCTTTTTGATTTGTAAGCTACTCGATCAACCGATTCTAGTATTCTCGACGTCATAGAGCGTCGAGAACACTTCCGAGCACTCAGTGATGAAGAAGTAACTCACCCAAGATTCCACCGATGCGGAGCAGTAGCTCACGCCCTGTGTTAGTTGACGTCAATGAGGCAAATGAGCTCTACTCAAGTCTCGCAGTGTCATATATGTCAAAATCTGTCAATTTGCACGTCGCACTCATAGCTCGCACTTTGAAACAAAAGGCAAGAGCTCATTCGTAATCGACGGACATTCGTTTCGGCCATTCATTCTAGGTTTCCTTGCGAAAATCCAGAATGATTCCAAAGCTTTTCTGGATGAAATCTCAGTCTCGTACGCTAACACAGAACATTTAACATCAAAGTCGTTCCCGCTGTGCTCCTCAATCTTGTGCTTGCCAAGTGGGTAGCTACATTACCACGTCTCTTCCCAGCTAAGTGCTCTTGAATACGGATACCTAGTGCTCTCCCAGTTTCTCCGAATATATGTGCTATTACAGACCACACATTCAATTTGATAAATCACCCCAACCTTACCACAATCCCCTGCCGTGCCATTTGGGCAGATAATGCAGTCTGATGTCACGCACTGCCTGTCATACAGTCTGTTTCGAACAAGCTGCCGTTTGATATTACTATTAGGAATGTTCACTAATATGACATCATCTTGCAGCCCTGCTCTTACAATACTGTGATGCATTGCGGCGCTGACTCGATCGGAGATGAAAGGGAGGCACAAAGGTAACTTGCATTGGCGTGGTAGATGCCGCTGTTGGCCAGCACTCGATCTCGTGCGGTGCATTGGTACCGGATAGCCGTTTTCAGCAGCTATTTTCAAAGCTAGCTGCCTTGATTCCTGTCGCTCTTGATCACTAGAACACATCCTGGTTGCTGTTCTGATCATATTCTTAATGACTGCATTTTTGACTGCACCAGGATGAGCCGATGTTGCGTGAATCAGGATGTTTTTGCAGCTAGGTTTGCGGTACCACTTTATGCTAGCAGTGCCATTAGACAGCTTGATTTGCGTATTCAGGTAGGGCAGCCAATCGTTCTTTGGTACTTCTCGTGTGAGCTTGATGTACTGTGACTGCTCATTAACCGGAAGCATTCATCCATTTCCGACTGTGTTGATGTTACAACGAAGCAGTCGTCGATGTATGTGCAGTACATCAATGATTAACATTAATGTACTGCAGACAGATCAATGTATTGATGTGCTGCATTGATACATCAATCAATGACATTGATACATCAATGTCATTGATTGATGTATCAATGCAGTACATCAATCAACGACATTCAAGAGCACTTAGCTGGGAAGAGGCGTGGTAATGTAGCTACCCCACTTGGCAAGCACAAGATTGAGGAGCACAATGGGAACGACTTTGATGTTAAATGTTCTGTGTTAGCGTTCGAGACTGAGATTTCATCCAGAAAAGCATTGGAATCATTCTGGATTTTCGCAAGGAAACCTAGAATGAACGTAAAAAAACGAAAAAAAAAAAAAAAGGAAACCTAGAATGAACGGCCGAAACGAATGTCCGTCGATTACGAATGAGCTCTTGCCTTTTGTTTCAAAGTGCGAGCTATGAGTGCGACGTGCAAATTGACAGATTTTGACATATATGACACTGCGAGACTTGAGTAGAGCTCATTTGCCTCATTGACGTCAACTAACACAGGGCGTGAGCTACTGCTCCGCATCGGTGGAATCTTGGGTGAGTTACTTCTTCATCACTGAGTGTTCGGAAGTGTTCTCGACGCTCTATGACGTCGAGAATACTAGAATCGGTTGATCGAGTAGCTTACAAATCAAAAAGCTTCAGACAATCTCCAGGCCTCTGAAGAAGACGAAGCGGTCGAAACGTAAGGCCAGTAAATAAAGATTCCATCTTAAAAACCTCGTTGTGGCGTACAGTACAAAAACAATTGCAGTACACTCAACATCAAATGCCGAGGTTTCAACAAAGGACGACATGGAGGACTGGGTAAATAGGTTACTTTATTAATAGGTACTATTTTTGGGTAATTTCTGATTAGCGGTTTTAGTCTTGGAAAAAGATGATACACCGATATTTCATATGGCTATATGTTCTTGGCAAAATAATTCCCCCAGCCAAAACTTGCATACAAGCTCCTCGTTTTTTTATTCCAAATGATGAAAGGTCTTTTTTAAGAATGGGCAGTGGCAAAGTCTAATGACCGTGGTGTTTGAACGGATACTCTATTCCGAGACGAGAAGAAAATCGAGTGCAGACCACACATCATAAGAGACGACGGCCAAGAGAAAAGCGGCTTTTTTTTCTTGGCCGTCGTCTCTTATGGTGTGTGGTCTGCACTCGATTTTCTTCTCGTCTTCCGAAATCGAGGTACGTACATACACATAGCATGTGAGGAAATTTTTATACTTTAACAACAGCTGAGCATCTCTATGAGCAACAGTTCCTAAGTTCAAAAAATTGCATGGATGCTATTTTTTCACGGACTTGTTGGTTGTAAACTAAAGTGCTCACCGTCTTCAGCTCGGGTACGGTTTCGCCACGGAATGGTGTGACTCCAATCAACATAAAGTGAAGTAAGACACCCAATGCCCAAATGTCGACCTTTGGACCGTTGTAGCTTTCATCGCTGAAAAAAATGAACATGTAAAAATACGAGTCCCAGTAACTGCAAGATTAATCTAGCCATTTCCTCGCATTACCACATAGAATGCAGAGACGGCGGTAGGCGATCAGATCAATGGATCTTGCTTATGAATTTGCTGGGTCCGCAATCGTAAGATCAGCGCCACTCTCGCCACTCAAAGCGCGCAGAAAAGTGCGCTCTAACCTTAGAACTCACAGCGTTGGCCTCTCTAACACGTAGCGGACATGAGGGTTTTTCTCGCGTGTGCCACCATATGCCGCAAGGCGCCGCACGGGGAAGGAATCATATAGGCTTATGCGAACAGAGGGGTTGAAATGGGGCTTAATGTTCCCGTATAATCCTTCAAGAAAAGAGATTCCCGTTGACGACAAAATCGTAACTCGCCTTTCAGCTCTGAATCTAGGGTGCAAGAGATGAATGGGAGCTGCAGGTGACATCTTCGAATAGTGCGAAACAGCCCTGAGTGAGGAAAGTGGCTATATCGGGGGAAGGGGTCTCGACGGGTGGGGATCATGGGTAAGCCATTCCATCAAATAGAAAACTTATGTAAATTAAGACAAAATGTATGTAAAATTTATTGTAGGTTTGTCAAAAATCCAGCCGTCCAGGTCCTGGGAAGATATGTTATTCCACATTGCTGAGAGTATATATGGGTATATTAAGATTGCTAGAAACATTCCAAAAACAAAAGAAATAATCGTGCGCCACCATGTGGCGCACGTCCGTCCGTTACGTGTTAAGCAATCGTGCACGCCCACCGTTGCGTTCTCTCTTGTCTCGCACCGCTTACGCTCTCTCTGCGCCGCCTATCGCGCTCTCGCCTCGCCACACAGTGTTTCTTAAAGTGGCCGTCTCTCAGACTCTATTACTACCCACAAAAGAGAAGGGCTTATTTAGCGAGATCGTCATGAGGCAGCTGTAGCCAATTTGCAGCAGTTGCTGCTGATAGCGACTGGCATGGCTGTAGCCACCGAGCAGAGTGAGGTTGTCATGACGTAGTGACTAAATGCACTCTATCTGTATCGACGTGAATAGCTCAAGAAGCTGAATCCTACACATGCATCTCAAACAGATATATCACCCCGTCCGCTCTTGTTTGACTGAACATTTATGGCCGTGAGGAATAAAATAAATAAGAAAAGCAACAGAAAAACTAAATGACGCCGTAAATGAAAGGTTAACTGACCGAAAAAGCTCAGGCGCTGCGTAAGGAGGACTGCCGCAGAAGGTCTTCAGTTGTTCAGCAGCTGACGGCAACATGCAGGAAAAGCCGAAGTCGACCAGTTTCACCACTCCAGGAGCTGAGAACATGATGTTTTCGGCTTTGATGTCCCGATGAACAAGATTGTTCTTGTGCTGAAAAAAGAGAGTATTATTCCTAAAAACTAATTAAATAGTAATAAAATGAAATATGGTAATCGAGCAAATACGCTTTTACAAGCCTTGCAAGCTCGCACGAGCACGGAGTTTTTACTACCGTTGTAGGAGATAAGCGGCAAAAGCCTTGTAGGTCACAACTTCTTCTACTCAGAGGCAAGCAAAAAATGAGGGAGTTCTCTGGGGCTAATGAATCATACCTAAAGAAAAAATGCAGGACCCACCCCCGAAAAGGCCTAAAAGAATGAACTCTTCTTCGTCTTACTTACTTCCCAATCTTAGCCTGGGAGGCTGCGGTCTGAACGTGGTCCAGCTACTGGCTCCATGCCAATAACCGACACGGCCACAGAAATCGGGTGGAAATTGATTTCTACAAATTTTCCTATTTTTCTGCTTTTTGTTTGTTTTTCTCTAAATTTCGGACTCCTGTTCAGAATGAGTAGCCAAAGTTCCCGAATGGCCGTAACATAGACTTTGATGTTGCACTTCTAGGCGAAATCCGCAAAATATCCTCATACGACCATCCAAACAACGGCTTGACATCTAGTGTTCCAGGTGTTGTTTGAAAGGTTGCGTGGAACAGTGGGCGGGCTCAATGGGGTTGGGGCGGCGCCAATGCTCCAACCTAGGCGCTTAGCGCCTAAACCTTGTCAAACCGCCCCGTCACTTCTGCACATGGTCCGCGCTTGCGTACTGCCGCATATTTGACGGGGAAAAGTTAATTTTCGACCGATTATCCCGAACTTTGCCTTCACACGAAAAGTTCGTGAATAGGAGGTGCCACATTTTCAGATGAGTTGAGCGTGAGTAAGAGGAATGAACCATAACGTTGATGAAATACCATGGAGCCCTTGTCCAACTTTTGCACTCAGGTCAGTTTCAAATCTGTGCACTATTTTCGATGGTAAGGCCCAGGGGACGAAATCGCGAATGATAGTGCTAATCGATAATGATTGGAGAGCAGATTGAAGGCCAGAATTGGGCCACTTCCGATTCGGAACTGTATAAGAATGGCGGACAAGGGCTGGTGATGTGCCAGGGTCAGCCGTCAACTTGTTCCAAATGCCGAAATTTTCACGACCTCTTCCCTTTGGGAGCTTTCGGTGCGACTCTCTCCACCACCGAGTCCCAGAATCGAATACTACAGAAAAAGCCATGAGTGAGGGGGCATATAGCTTCCATGGGCTTTTTCTAGATAGTATTCGATCTGAGACTAGACAATCTCTCCGCCCACTCTTTCCCTCCAAAATGGCCGCCGTCGACCGGGGTCGATCCAAAAGTTGATCCAAAAACAAATCCCATCAACAATCTCAAGAAAAGAAAACTCGCCTCATCCAACCTGACAACCTACTAACCTTCACGAACCTCTATTACGACCACCCCTCTTGATACTCAAGTACGACCCCTTTCTCGGGAACCGCACATCGCCAGTTGACCCTAGTTATGCTCCCCGTTAGTGGCCTGAGAGTCTTGAAAAGGTGCAACAAGGACGCTAGAGACTCTCCAAACCTGCAATGTAGCCCGTTCGTAAGCTGTCGGCAGCAACTCCGACGCCGCTAAAAGAACATGGCCGAGATTCGCGCAGCGCCAACATTGAGGCTGTGCAGACAGCACCGCGCTCGTGGTTGAGAAACTTCGTCCCAACGCGCACGCCTACCACAATGACCTCGTCCAGGGCTGCTGAAAGAGGGTTTCCATGTGGGAGTTCCTCAACAGTTTTGCTTTTTCTTTACTTACCAGTAGCTAACCATAAGCACTCACAACTTCGCATTTGACTGTGATTACCCCATTCTTTAACCGCAACTTTTGCCAAAACGAAAAACAGTACCATATGTGAGACGGCTGCGACAATCTGAGCAAACAACGGCTTGGCCTCATTCTCGGTCAGCTTCCCTCGTTCGTGAACGTATGCATAGAGTTCACCACCACCAGCGTATTCCAGCACCAAATGCGTCCTCGTTAATGTTTCCACACACTGTAAACCTCCAAAATTTGTCAGCCGTATACAACGTCGCCAAGATCCGGACATCACCTCGAACAGTCGAATAATATTTGGATGATGCATCCGTTCCATTGCTTTGATTTCTCGTTCAAGTAATCGTTGCGCCTTCGTGTCCATTTTCGTTCGATCCATAATCTTCACCGCGACTTTTTCTGAAGATACAAATTATTGAGAAACATTCTTGTGCACAACCAGAAGACACTTGATTTTCTGATGTGATGCTCAAAGGGTGGAGGTGGTGTATTGGCAAGCCTTGGTGCGCGATGCGGGGTTCAAGTCCCCGATCATGTCTCCAAGTAAGTAATGTACCAGGCCAAGTAAGCCGCTTCCATTTGTACATTCGTAGTGGCGTTTGAATGCGACGTGCCTATACATGAATTGCGGGGCCACCCGCCGATGTACAGCTCAGTGTTTTCATCCTCCTCCCCCCCCCCCACAATAAGTCTGGACCAAATTTAACTGCTGCGATGCTTAATGAATGCTTCAAGGTGCTACTTTATTTTGAGTCAACTGGATAGCCTCCTTACTTCACCTTTTGTAAGTATTCATTTGTTTTTTGCTGACCCTGGAGGGATGGAAGTCTTGGTTGGCCCTGTCGACTCACGACCCAAGATTTGGTCTCGGACCGCTCGCGTGGTAAGCGTGCTAACTGCCATTACACCACTACCGCCCTTACGACCTTCGCCATCAATTGCTCTTGAAATATGTATTTGGCATAGACCAGTCAGCAGTCCAAATTGTCGCACCGTTTTTTACCTCCAAAACGACCGTTGAATCGCGGGATGACGAAAATTCAAACACCCACCCCTCGCCACCATTATTTCTGTCTTGATTACCATATAACCTTTGAGTACCCTAAAATCCCATAGATAAGAGCGGTCCATAGATATTTTTTCAAAAATAAAATAAAAATAAAAATATTTTTTCAAAATCATTTTTTACCGGTAAATTAAACCGCTCTTATCTATGGAATTTTACTGATCGAATGGGCTCTTCAAGTTCTATCCAGAGATCAAATTCCGGCATTTCTAGAGAGATTCCGGCAGAAATTCCGTTAAATCGCTATTTTTCTATATGAATTGTTTATTAAGTGGGCGGGGTTTAGAGTTGAGGGACGGAGCTTCTTCTAAACTTCTTCTCCGATTTTTATTTATCCATCCATCAAGTTAGAGGGGTGACTGCATTCAATTTCAATTTCATTCCAATTCATTTTTCACCGGTAAATTAAACCGCTCTTATCTATGGGATTTTAGGGTACATAGAATAACCGCCGCCTTCATGCCCTTTTTGACCTTCAGCAATTCCAAATAGACCATCTCTTCGCCCTCGACTTAAAAACGCTCTACGCAACTGTTGACCTCGCTCGCAAGAAGTGACATGTGTACGAAGCCCAATTTCGCATTCAGTGCATTGCGCTAAATGCGAAAGTATAAGGCGTGGGCGCGATCCGAATAAGTGAATAGCGCGAATGCTTCATGATGCTTCGAGAATGCTTCACATTGATTAGCCTACTTATTTCTTGAATCGACTGGATACGTGCCTCCTTTAGCTTCACCTTGTTTGTAAAGTTTTGCCATTGTTTTTTTGTTCGCGTAATAGATCGTAGAGATTAGGCCACCTTTAGTTAGAAGCATGTGATTCCTAGCCTTCACTTTGCAGAAATTCCGTGCCACCCGAGCTCTTTGACCTAGTTCGATAAAAACCTTCCTGTTTTCTCCGCAAGTGCATCACGCTTAAACACAGTTAATCGAATTACCTTATATCAGATCAGTCTAAAGCGAACTCTCGATTAACGCCAGTTTCAGAGAGTAGAGATGCCTCCTTGAGAGCTTTAAACGTCATCCTCACATCATCGCAAGGCATCCCTTTTAAAGGACGAATTCACGATGAAAAGCAACCCATTTCAAATTAACCTAGGGATGGTGAGTGGTACACGAAAGAAGGAAGAACCATGAGAAACGGCCCAGAACCCGAGAAATGGGACCCCTTCCTTGCCCGTTGATTTGAGCATTGATGCGACTCTCATCGCTGTGCCCTCTTCAACACTACGCTCTCTCAGCTATCTAATCACTCGCCACGTATTGAACTACGGCGAGTGATCAGATGATCGGTGGGCGGAGATCGCCGGACCCGCCAGCTTTGAGGCATGATAGGTCGCCGAGGTCAAATTTTTCCATGCGAATTGCGCGTCAGTTCGCACCCTCAGGAGGTCCGTGGGTCCCTCAACTAGGTCAGTTTCCCTTTCTTCGACCTTCATTTCTAAATCGGTGAATAACTTCCTTTTTTTCCCCCTTTTGGGAGAGGAAAAATAGAAAAATTTGACCTCGGCGACCTATCATGCCTCAAAGCTGGCGGGTCCGGCGATCTCCGCCCACCGATCATCTGATCACTCGCCGTAGTTCAATACGTGGCGAGTGATTAGATAGCTGAGAGAGCGTAGTGTTGAAGAGGGCACAGCGATGAGAGTCGCATCAATGCTCGAATCAACGGGCAAGGAAGGGGTACCATTTCTCGGGTTCTGGGCCGTTTCTCATGGTTCTTCCTTCTTTCGTGTACCACTCACCATCCCTAGGTTAATTTGAAATGGGTTGCTTTTTCATCGTGAATTCGTCCTTTAAGTGCGGAAGCTTTCTCTATGCCATATGAACAGAGTAGTAAGAGAAATGAATGCACACCTCTTTTTGATAGATAGGGTCTACTGCAAGCATGTGAAGGGTCCTATCATAGATGCTCATTTGTGAGAGCTCCTCCAGGCGATCATTCACAGGGAGTGACTGAGCGGAGACTGTTCGTGTAAATGTGTCCTCTCGAGGCTGAAATTTGTCAAATTAGCTCGCGCAACTGCAAAAACTTCACAATTCTTCCTACATAGCGAGGTTTGTGCGTAGGCGCCTCATCGTGGCTCCTTCTGCTGGGCACAAACTTTCCAACTTTTCCTCCAGGTTCTTCAACTTCTTCCTCCTGTTCTTCCACTTCGGAATGCTCGCTTTCCTCCTGAAGGTTCTTTGGTTTTTCATTTCTTCACAGTTATTTAGTTTCTGGATTTTAGTTGAACTCACATTGATAGAAACGTACGTGGGCGGTTCACTTCGCACCACCCGTGAGTCGGCTTTCACTCGTGCCACCATCATGGTTCGTATCTTAAAGAGCATAAATGTAGATTTTCACCTCTGTTTATAAAGTGCGATCTAACTACTCGTTCGGCACGAAATCATTGATTGGGCCAGTCCGGTTGAAGCTTTTTGCAAATAGGCAGAACAATGGTAAGATCAGATCTCGTTTGATGAGGAGTTTATATTCTCTTTGTTGCCAAGCCTTCGCACCGATGTAGTGACGGCCCACATCAATTTCAAAATTGGGTATTCTCCTTCTAGGGTTACAGGTGTTCTTTTAGCCAACGTTCATATTTTTAACGACTTATGTGATAGCTGCATGTCTATTCCTCCGCTAACATATAAGTCTGCAGAAAGGACCTAACACTACGGGAGACTAAAGATTTGTGCGCGAATTTGAGTTTATGGGGGGTAAGAATTTGTGATTTTTTGCAGATTTTCGCCTTCATTGTTGCATATTTATGATTTCAGAACGTGCTGAAGGCATTGGAGATCGACGCGTTCTTTTGCTGAGGGAGCGACTTCAGTTAAAGGTGGATATGAAACTGTGCCGGAGAAGGTAGGATAGGGAACTGACTCATCAGGGTGCAGTATGGCCGTCAGACGGCTTAAATTTTTTTCATATCAGCATAACAGCAGGTCATGAGATATTAACTTGTAACGTCGGACGAGGTTGATTAGTTCTGTTTCTTTGGCATTCGGACTGAGCGTATCTTTGGCCGGAGCATTTTAGTTAGTCGCTTGTTGCTACTATAAGAAATGCAACTTTCTGGAACTGAGACGTCAGGCATCTATGGTGAATGTTATAAGAATGTAGGGATGGATGTCAAAAGAAGAAATACGAGAAATATGAGGAAAGACTGATGGATGAAGGGTAGAGAAACACAAGATGATTGACTCGATTCAATTGGCGTTTTCTGGGTTCTCGACTTCTTTTCGTGAAGTATCGGATACGGAAAACAGTGACATCAGCCAACGTTTACAATACGATAGGAGTATCATTTATATTACAGGGGCATCAGGTGATGGAGTGCGCCTTAATTCATTGCCGAACGAGAAAACTGTTCGCGCGAAACTGGGGAAAGTAGAGAAGAGGAGGTGGCCAATAAATTCAGGGAGAATGATTATTAAGATAGACATGGGGAAATGTGAAAGTTAGAGGGAAGGGCGACAGGACAAAAGTTGAGTAACAATGGAGATAGGAAGAATCGAAACAAAGTGAAACGAAGTGGTAACAAGTGGTAACGAAAGGGCAGAACGAATGATCATCATATCACAAAGGGTCCTGTTTGGTCATTTTGGCTAATATGGACTAGAGCCTCCTCGTTCATTCACACATTCAGTGCACAACATCCTATTAGTCGGAATTATCGGCTGTTTGCCGGAAAGATTTCTGCTGGCAGTAATTGAACTTGACTTGAATTTCTCTATTTTCAAATTCAGCTGCTTGATTGATTAATCTAGCCTTAAAGACACAGCGCTCTCCTATCAGTTCTAAAAAATGCTCAGAAGGTCATCATCATTGCAGAAGTGCTAAACGACTGCTATGTGACTCTGTCTCAGCAAACAGAAAGCTGCACCATATCTGTAACATTTACCGCTCTCAAATGATGCCTTGTTGATAAATGAGGTGAAATGATGAACACTGATAAAACTTCCATCGAATTTCGATGGCGAATTCGATCAAATTTGGAGTGTTGGGTTGGAACACAATATCGTAGCGCTCGCGTTAGGTGAAAACGTTTGAAAGCAAAACCCAGAAGCAAGCTAAGCATGAAACCAAGCAGTGAGGTTCTTTCCGTCGTTCTTTACTACTTTTACTCCATTTCGCAAGAAATTGAGGGTCGACTGGAGTAAGGTTCGATGATGACGATGGATTCCGAAAAACTCCTATTTTGGCAGCTTTTTCTTTATATAGATTTTCGCCCACCTTGATTCTCCAACTTCTAAGCGCCATATCTGAGTACACTTACAGTATAGAAGAAAATGCAAACAAGGTATTGTAGAGCAGAAGAAGTACTTTCAAATGATATATGTGATTTCCTGGTAATACTTGTATTCACTGAATTTGTAGCTCGAAAAAAACGCTACGATATTATGCTCCAATCCCATTACTTAGTGCCTCTGAACCCCCCAATTAAGGTGATGTATGCCGATCCTGTCTCTTGCAGAAAGTATGTATTATATCACCTCTCTATCCCTGCTTGTGTCAACCAAACTTGTTAGCTCCCAGTAGATAGTCCACGTAAGCACCTCTGGGCCACCCTTTCGCGTTCTTTGCTA
>MU871119.1:7504-24761 GCA_036418205.1 Ostertagia ostertagi
CGTTAAGACGACAAGATGACTTTCACGGACACATAGCCTAAGGACAACAATACGAGATGTAGTAGTACAACGATAGCAACTTCTATCCTCTCCTGTCTCTTCTCCATTGTGTGTTTGATCATAGTTGCTTTGTAATTAATAAATGATTTATTAAACACCTTGTAAACTACCACTGAATCACTAACCACCTTTGACAAGCATGAGTACATATTATGCGCATAACCTTAAAAGCTTTGACCCTCAGATGTCGCAAAGAAACGCTCTACTACACGCGGAATACCGTCACAAAAGTTAAATATCAGAAACGATGTCCCGGTATGGGCACATGTAAAGACCTCAAATGCGCGAAAATCAACTACAATACCCATGTCGAAGAACTCTATGACGCCAACAACTATACCGGCATTACCTACTGCTCCGAGTCTTGCGGTTGGCTCGGATGCTCATGCGGCTATCCATCATCCGGATGTCTTTTTATCGCATATACCACTTACCAGTTGATGACACTATCTACGAAGTTTTCCAATGTCCGACATGGTTCGAAACAATCTCGCTCACCATACAAATAAATGGGGCCAAACAGAGACTCCAAACCTTCGAATTAACACCGTACACTAACAAGCGCGTAAGCAACACATCCTTCGAAATTACAGCCTTCTCATTTAGCCCAATATCAATCTTACACCAGCGATTTATTACTAACAATCAAACAACGGCATACATCCGCCCAGATACAGAATTTAGCTACGCATGTAGCTCTCCTTCACAAGAACAACAAACGACTAACAACACCCAGAATTGCATCATCAAGGACACATGCAAATGTACTCCCGCCGAAAACTCGGTCAATTGTTATTGCACTAACAACAACATTTCACAAATGACGCAACTACCGAACACCTTGCCTCTACCACTACCAAATGGCCTAGTAACAACAGAAGGAGTTAACAACATACCCACCATAAGAACACACGCAATATCAGTTGAACTACTACTCCTACTAGACAACAACACAAAAAATATTGCACAAGAGATAGAAAATTTCCAGTGCCACATTCTTCCCCAACAACTACATGGTTGCTATAACTGCGCCAAAGGCTCGGTAGCCACAATCTTCTGTCAATCTGACACTGTTGAGTCGACAGCACAGGTTACCTGTGGAATGCAACAATTCACATTAACTTGTACAAGATCTGGAACATACAACTATGTGCTTTTATTTTTCAACAAAGCCCGAATACAAGAGACTTGTAAAGCTCAATGTAGCTCACACATAACAATTTTCGAAATCAAAGGTACACTCAATTACATAAATGGGATAAAACCCCTATGGAATTACATCCACCTATGGGACAATAACACAGACACAAACACCTCCTCATTTACAATTGATCTCTCTCTTCCTGATTTCTCTCATTTCTTGGAAACATGCAAACAATTCTTCCTCTTCTCTCTGACCGTCTTCCTAGCCCTCATTAGCGCTCTCATGCTCAGTCGTTCTCTCCTTTGCTCACAAAACCCACCAACAAAAACAAGAAAATCTTCTAGTCACCTCATCATCACAATCTTTCCCCCTCTACGCATAATCCTCTTTCTCCTCACTATCATCAAACACCTTTTCTCTCTCGCAGTATTCATGCTTCGACTTCCTCTACGACTCCTGGCATCATCACGACTCGTCAAGCACTAAGACCTCCATCGTCAGCAACGGACTACGTCAACCACCAGCTACTTCTGCCACTACTTCAAGGACAACCACACACAACTCTCCACGTCTTCACGTCTACTACCTTCTCCCAGTTTCCGAAGAATCAGGATGTTGTAAGATCATTTCGTAGAATTGTATAGTTTTTTCCTTTTTTCTTCTTACCTTAGACTTGTATAGTGCTTTTTCTTAGTATTGTTTTTGTTCTTTGCTATGTCTACTACTGATTTTTCTTCGTGTTGTATGTACCTCACTTCCCTCTTCATATTCTTGTCTACGAAACAAACACAATACAATTGTCTACACTCGGTGGCGGGGAGGATGCAAACGGCAAATTCCTGCGTTTCCATACCTTTCGTCGTCGTGCGGAGTGTCATGACTTCCCAGTCA
Source organism: Ostertagia ostertagi (assembly GCA_036418205.1). NCBI lineage: Eukaryota > Metazoa > Nematoda > Chromadorea > Rhabditida > Trichostrongylidae > Ostertagia > Ostertagia ostertagi. The sequence goes on from MU871119.1 coordinate 9,600, forward strand.
TGATAAAGACTGGTCCCCTAAATACCCTAAGGCTAAGCCCTGTTACAACAAACAAGTGCCGAAACATGGCATATACATTTTGAATTTACCGCGTACAAACTACAACCAATTCCAAATTGCCATGCCCACCGGACCGCCTACTAGCACAGGTATATATACCGCCCCCTTCTGGGAGGTATAAAGAGCGCGCTCCGGGCGGCAGAGGCAGTCTTCCACTTCGGTGTCACCTTTAGTTTAGCCTCTTTCAACTCTTCTCTCTTCCTTCTGGGGCTCCGCCCCTCTCGTCAAGCGATTACGGTCGCACACCATCTACCCTAACCTTTACAACTACGACACGACGATTCTATGCCAGTCGGACTCGCCACTCGTTAAGACGACAAGATGACTTACACTCGGACACATAGCCTAAGGACAACAATACGAGATGTAGTAATGTACAACGATAACAACTTCTATCCTCTCCTGTCTCTTCTCCATTGTGTGTTTGATCATAGTTGCTTTGTAATTAATAAATGATTTATTAAACACCTTGTAAACTACCACTGAATCAAAACACCCCCCCCCTGCGACATGTCGAGGATTCCTCAACGCAGGCTTGACCCTGTTCCCGTCTCCCATCAAGGGTAATCTGCCGGTTGGTACCGATATATCCGCGGGAGAGAAAAGCACTGGTTGTGCATCGAGTTCTCACAGAAATTCATCTAATAGGCACGCAATCAGAAACCACCAAGATCTCAGCTGAATAGGAGTCAAATGCGTGGCTTATTTCAAAGCGACACTTGCTCATTGCCTAGTGTTTTACTTATTCGTTCAGTTGACTTCAGTAGTAATAAAAGAAGAAAGAGTGAAAGTGCTAATGCTACAAACAAAAGCAAAGCGTGCTAGCAATAGGTTCCTTTGTATGGAAAATGAAAATTAATCAATTGTTATCCTTAAAGTGAGGATTTCACGATAGTTGGACTGGGTTCATAGTGGAAGTGGAGATGCTGAATAATGCCCCAGTGGCGAAAAAAGCAAAGAAATCCGTCAAGAAGGCGCAAAATGGGACCCCTTTCTTTGCCCGTTGACCTCCGATAATGGACGAGCTAGCAACCAATTAGGAGGTCGTTTGCACATGTTATGCTGATAGCCTCTATCATTTCAGCAAGCATCATGCTTTGATTGATCACGCATCCCATGAAAAGTTATAGGATACACTCTGGAAGTGGAATATCTCGTCACATTGGCAATCGAAGGGCGCTGCTGCTGGGGGCGGAGCACAGGCCGTGCGGAGCTCACCAGGAAGGTCTTTCAGGGCGTGACGAAGCTTTTTGAAAACGGTCTTTTGCATGATATAGGGGCAGATGCGGGAACCACAGAACCATGTTTAATTTTTCCTGAACGGCCCTCTGAATACCAGAAAAGGGGGTCCCTAGTTCGATTCCTCGTGGTGACAAATTTTTGCATTTCGAGTTGACGTTCCAAAATTCGCGCAAAATGGAGTTAGCATGAATAATTAGTACCATATTCATGATTAGGACCGTCAGTAACCCTTACAAAAAGACTTTGACTAAAAATTGGTGTAAGAGGTGTGACACCAAGCAGCCCCACTGTGGTGTCACACCTTTTTCACCAGTTTTTTAATCAAAGTCTATTTGTAAGGGTTACTGACGGTCCTAATCATGAATATGGTACTAATTATTCATGCTAACTCCATTTTGCGCGAATTTTGGAACGTCAACTCGAAATGCAAAAATTTGTCACCACGAGGAATCGAACTAGGGACCCTTTTCTGGTATTCAGAGGGCCGTTCAGGAAAAATTAACCATGGTTCTGTGGTTCCCGCATCTGCCCCTATATCATGCAAAAGACCGTTTTCAAAAAGCTTGTCACGCCCTGAAAGACCTTCCTGGTCAGAAAGGAAAGGCAGCCTGTACGCTGCAGCTAGCGCACCTTTGACCACAAAAACGCAACATTTCGTTTTCTTGGGCCCCTGACTACTGCTTCCAATGGTGCATGTACTTCCACGCTGCACACGCACTTTATCGTAATCTCTCGCTTTAACAACAAGTCTTTCCCTCCTTCCCACTGACGAGCAAAGTGGAAAGATACTCAGTTCATCTAATTTCCTTCTCAGGAAACTTGCGAAACGGTAACTAGACTACCTCTTTGTCTTTCTCCTGAAATAATGAATGAGAATGAGAAATCTGTGAAATGTAGGACTCAAATATATCTTTTCGCATATCAAAAATACAACACAGCTACCTCATTTCGATGTCTGCTCTACCTTTGGCGGCTTTTCATCAGCTTTTCTACACCGGAATTGGCATATGTTGTGAAAGTACAACGAAAATGACGAAGGATCGTGATACGAGCACGCGCTCATTCTCTTAGTATCCTCTGCGAATTTGAGGGCCATATTCCTTTGATTAAGGGCTCATTGGCCGCTTTCTATTGAAAATCTAAAGACGTCCGGTATGCTGGGTGTTTTCCAAGTGGAAGTAACTATTTTTGGACTTGGTCAACAGTACGTTCCATTGAGCGGACCTTGCAGACATCGATCACTGTCCGCATGGTATCGTTGAGACCTGATCCATGCTTTCTCAGAACTGCTTTCTGCGCTGGGCTGTGTTGCATTGTGCAGTATTCCAGCTCCAATGTAGATCACATCAAAGACGAAGCGTTATAATCAAGGCTTACCTGGCCATTTCCCGTCCAACATGTGTGGTGGGGCTTCACAAAGTTTTCGTGAGTCTGCGAATCATATTGCTTGTGCCAATCGGTTCAGAGTAGTCTAGCTGACTATTGATTTCTCTCAAATTTCTTTTCGGCTAGCATTTGGCTTTAGTTTACTTTCACAATAAGAAAAGCAATAGGGACGAATAAATGACAGTTACTCAGATTTAGCTCGTTGCTGTATAGTTATTCCTCCTCCAACAATTTCCTCGAAAGGCAGTAAATATTCGAGTGCTCTGCAGAATGAAAACCTGACGTCCAATAGGAGTTTCTCTGAATTCGCTATCGGTCACAGATAAGCTCCGTTCGCAGTTGTGCCCTTGTATGCTACAGCCTTACTTTTACTATAAACATTCGAAAGCTCTTATCATCGTTGCGCTGTATTCCAAGCTTGATTCGCACAACTCGTGGTGTCGTATGCTTGGAGGTTATGGTAATCTATTGCAGTTGATTTATCATGCTTCTCACTAAATTGCGTTTTGACAAAATCCACGACTAGCCTCTAGCTTCCGTGACCGTGCGACATCTAATACAAGAGCAGACCATTGGTGTGCTGCACTCTGTTCCGTATACGATTGATTGCAGTAAAACAGATATCGGGAGAATTCAATCGGCAGTGCTTTTCCAAGAAATACCACTCTTGGTTGGAGTGAAGCCATTCACTATAAGGCTATAATGAAACTATAAATTACAGTTTTACACGTGAAACACAGTACGAATCAGACAGCTCAGTCAGGAGCTCTGCACTACGTCTCTTGGAGTACAGTTTTGTCATCTTATACTTCCCTCACCCTGTATTGATACGACGCATGAGAATTTATATCAGGTGAGAACTAAAACAGTCACCGCAATAGTGCTGAATAAAAAAGTTCAAAAGCCAAGTGGTCCGTGAAATATAGCGTTGAAGAGCAGCTGCCTTTGTGTTTGATTCAGCAAATCATGAATTGTCTTTGGGCAACCGAGGTTTAGTTTTGCGAAGTTACGCATTAGCATTGACAGGGTGGCCAATCTGATGCTAACGGCACGGGTTGCAATACGCGTCGCGAAACGTTCTCGGCTTGGCTGTTTTCGTTTACCAAAATTAGACTTTGTCATGTTTTCCCTTCGGCTGCAATTCCTTATTGTTCTGTTATACTACTGCTGACTCTGGTGCTCGTTCGATAGCAACGGCTCATAGTAAACGAACCTTTCCGCGTCCTGTCAATACTGCCTCAATACGTCCACGTCTTCAGGTAACGGTTCTGGCTACGGTGTTGGAAAGCTTCTGAAAGCTGGGTTCTGTTCCGCCGATCCACTGGCGAACCATGTAAAATTTCTTTGAGGAGCCCGCTCTTTGGTAGCATATCCAAGTTGTTGGGTCAAGCGAGATTTAATTGAAAAACCAAAAGTGCATTCTCAGACCATTCTGCACTTCAGAGTGGTGGTTAGCTCTAATCTGGAAATACCCTTCCTCCATACAGGGGTGGCCAAAAAAAAGACTCACTCAATTCAAAACGGAATTATTTACGCGTCGCGAAACCAAACCAAATGACCCAACTGAATATTGAAAGAGCACGTTATAATCTATCAACAAGCTACACAACAGCCTTCTACACCGACGACATCAGAAGATTTTCCCACGGAAGCATTGTGCACGGTACGAGCTCAACGAGGTCGTCGAGATACCATAGACGATTACGACGTCTCTGAAACGCTGGTCAAAAGCGGTTTGCATAGTCACAGCTAATGTCTCTGGGAAGCTATTCAACAATTAATCACTGAGGAAATTATGTAGCAGCTTCAGGTCGGAGCGATTACGGTAAGCCTCGTTGAGCTCGACGGTGACGGCAGATGACGTCATATTCTGGAGACGGCAGGGGCAGTGAAGGAGTTTTCTGCTTCTGTTCAAGGAGAACCAACCTGATGGAACATTTAAGGCGATTACAACTTTAATGAACTCGGCCCCCTGTGCGACGAAAAGTCCGATGGTGTGCGCCATGGTCTAACTGTCTTTTTTTGGCCACCCCTGTATATGCAATTTAACTGAAAAGCTCGTCGTGCAGTCCAACACACTAAGCAGAATGTGTTTTTTCTTCCGAGTTTTTTCGACATGAGCAACCTCTGCCATTACACTGGAGCATCACATCTCATCGATTCTTCCAAAAGCTCCTTGTGAAGTTCAACAGATGAAGGCAAGGTTCATAAAAAGTGGTCTATGAAGCTTCTCAAACTATCTTGCGGTTTCCCCCACTGTGGCGCATCTCCTGAGTTTAGAAGGGAACACCTGTGAAACATGCTTCGAGTAGAGGATCATTTTTCCATCCAGTACCGTTGCAAAATGTCTGCGGCAGATTTGTTGTGGTGAAGGGATTTTATTGGCTAGCCTTCACACATGCAACAAGTGTTTCAGAAGAGGCTCCAATGATTTGTATCATGTAGAATGGGCGGCAAGTCTTTCGCGACGGCATAATCTCAAAGTGCATACATTTATCACGGTCACCATCCTGAATAGTAACTTATCACTCTTTCTCACCTACTGCATAGAAATAAAATAGTTAGTCAATCTCCTCGCATTTGGCTCCTACTCGATGAAACATAGGAATTTGATTGATGTTAATAGTTTGCAGTAACAGTCTGGTGTTACGATCCTGGTATCAGGTTATCCAACCCAGAAGGATGAAAGCTTTTTTCTTCATTTTTAATCTCAGGCACAACGTATTTAAAACGCAAATTACATGAAAAAAAGAGAATCGCATACTTTCAAGCTTTGCAGTTGACTCCTTGGACAACACTTCCTTGCTCATGTGTTCAGTGAACTTAAATTTGAAGGGCATTAGAAATTAGAAAATGTTGGTAGGAGGCTTCAATGTCAAAATCTTTGTTTCTTATACTCTTAACTTGTTTGAACTCACGGTGTTCCCGGTAGTTTCTTTTTTAGTTTGTCGTCCATAATCTCCTTAGATGTTCCTATTTCCTTAGGTAAACCAAGCTCTTTTGATGTGGCTGTTGCTCTTTGAGAAAATTGTTCCGATGGCCTTAAGCGAATGAAAAATATTACTATTTGATAATGCTCAAAATGAATCACTGTTATAAGAAGCTCAGACACAACTACGGAAGGGGTTTTGGTGCTTGGATTTGCTCCCTGGGCATATTGAGAGTCGTAATCTTCTGTTTTATATTCAGAAGTTGGGAGTTTTCTTCTTTCCTCAATTTTGGGTCTCGTGTTCAGAATTTGTATTATGTATGCAGGGAATGTACTGCCGTTTTTGGCCTTGAGTTCCAAATGTACTCATTTACGACATTTTCCTTGGAAATGATAGCCATTACTCTCTAATTTTCCTTGCCAACAAATGCTGAATTCAGCCAACCTGTTTGGTGGAAAAGTTGGAGTTCAAGAGGCAAGAGAGAGTAGGCAAAGGTCGTTCCACCGTCATGTTAGTTTTCGTAGCATTATAGCTGTCCAGACGGACTAAGAAGTGGCAGTGAATGTACAGGAGACTCACAGAGTGGGAACTCCGTGGCATAATTCATTATCCCGGTTGGTGCGTTTTGTAGGGTTGGTTCTGCTGTCGACGATCGAAGTGTGCACATCGCAAAGAGTAGGCCCATTCATACCGCCCCTTGCCGGACGCATTGCGGGGGTTTTAGAGTATTTTGACAAGGTGCTGAGACTACTTATCCATCATAATTGAATATCGCCTAGGCTCTAATAGCTGCGCTTGCGCAGACCATATAATAGGAAGCACCACCATCTCCTTAGCAGCTTCTCCTTCGAAAAGATTTGTTGACCCTAGTCGTAACTTCCTAGCCGATGTTCATGGTTGCTGTGAAGATCCATCCTACATTTCGCATCACAAACAGAATGAAAAAGGTGTAGTAGGAGAAGGGCAGATGGGCTTTTGAAACGGCCACGTTTTTGCAGCACCCCTTGTCATATTTTGAAGGCTTTTTAATCTAACCCTTCTGACGTGAGACCATATTTCGAGTACCCTTAAGCGACTACCTTTCCAGCATTTAAAGGCAAAAGTCGGGCTCAATAAGGGGGTATTATGGCGATTGAAACTGAGTATAGAGATGCGAAGTGGAACGACAGTGGAGAAAAAACTGAGAAAAACCGTCGACAAGGCCGTTAACAAAACCCTCTTTCCCACTAGCAGTGAGGCTGGCTTGGGGAAAGAGGCACGTACAAACAAGTTTTCTGGAGATGTCAGTCGTTCTATCGGTTGATACGGCAATCAACCTAGCTGATTTCACACGTTATGCCAGCCACGCACCACTTCCGGAGGTGGGCGGTCCTGGATTGACCAGGCGGCCCTGGATTGAAACCGAACGCCCCGGGGCCTTAACGGGTTTTTCAAGGTGGGAAGTTGCTGCAATGTGTGCAGCTACCCACATACAACCTCCAGGCACGGGAATTACTTCTCTAGCGTGCCTGAGCCCGACCATGTTATAACTTCGAGAGTGCGATTGTGGGTTTATCAGGCTCGCTTAGGGGCTTCTTAAGTGGTGAGTGCAAGTGTGGGTCGAACGAGTATAGATGCGCTCCGATACTGTAATCTCTTTGTTCCCTGATCTTGTGGGTTTATTAGAGATAGTGTTAGGTGTTGATTTGGGTGTGGTGAGTGGTCTATGTGTATTTTTCTCGCGCTTGTTGAATAAGGCGTTTGGTGGAGAGTGTTTTGGTGTGGGTAGCGAGAGTGTGACTCTGGTATCGTGGCTTGGGTGTGGGTGTGGTGGTGCGTGTGCTCTGATGTCGTAGGTAGCTCCCGTGACGTTTGTGGCAGCTTGGATTGTGCGTGCATCAGCGACAGCGTTCCTCCCTGACAGGACCGGTGGGACGAAAAGACATCCGAGAGGTGTTAATAGATAGTAGATATATACAGGAGGCTTTGTAATGCCACGGCGTCCGCTGGGATTGGGAGACTCTACTTCGCAAGCCTTCGGCCGAGTGTGAAAAGCGGATGCGAGCGGTCTCCTTGTGTAATTGGGATGTTTTGGGGGGGGCTGGGCGGGTGGCAGCGCTAGCTTAGTTCTGGAAAAGTTCCGCCAAACTTTGTTGAGGGGGTCTGGCGCGTTGATGCTTGTGGAGCTGATGAGAAGGGACGTGATGCACTCGCGGGAAAGAACTCATTTCAATTTAGTTTTATAGCGGAGATGGTGGTGGTACACTAAAGAAGGAAAAACCATGCGAAACGGCCCAGAACCTGAGAAATGGGACCACTTTCTTGCCCGTTGATTTTGAGCATTGATGCGACTATCATCGCTGTGCCCTTTTCAACGCTTACGCTCTCTCACCTATCTAATCACTCACCACGTATAGACGGCGAGTGATCAGATGATCGGTGGGCGTGCACTGACCAGCCGCGGCGGGATTAAACCTTAATAGGTCAACGAGGTCAACTCCTCCTGTGCAAATTGTGCTTCAGTTCGCACACTTAGGAGCTCCGCGGGTCCCTCAACCAGGTGAATTCTTCCTAATTCGATTTTCCCTCTGATCGTGAATTCGTCCTTTTAAGGATGTGAACAATAAAGGCGGGCCTCTTGAGCTAGTAAGTGGCTAGCGATGTGGGTCGGGGTGAGGGGCGTAATGATAGATCATTGTCACTGCTTAGAGGCGGGAATACCACTTTTGTTGTTACGCTCTGAGAGTCTGTTGTTATTGCTGGGTGCGTGAGCTCAGCAGGACACAGTCTGGGAGACGGCAGGATTGATGAGCAAGATATTGCTTTTAGGGGGGGGGTGTTGGGGTGTTGGTACCGTCAACAAGAGGCCATCAGAGTGGGTCGCAGGGGTTGACCTCAATGTGCACGTGGGTACGAGGGCGGGTTGAACATCTCAGGGTTTTGGAATGTTGGGGTCACGTTACTTGAGTGGGCTCGATAGAATCTTTGAATATGGACTAGCAATGACTCTTTCGTTGGCGAAGCGAGTAGTGTTGGTGCCTTATTTATGTACTTCTCTATATGTTCATATCAGTAAACAGTCTTGGTGGACGTGTTTGTTCATGGTCATCTGGTCTCGAGCCGATTATGCGCCCCGTGGCCGAATACTCGTAAACTGGTGTTGTAAAATGTTGGGGCCAGCGACGAGGTCAGAGTTGGCTTGTGAATAAAAAAAGGGCGGCTGTGTTCTATCGCTTTCGTATTTACAGCGGCGGATCAACTGCCGACGACACTTGGAAAGGTGCTGCCGAAGATGTAACTCGGGTTGGTCGCCGAGCTCGGCATGACTAAGCCTGGACGGCGGAGAATCGACAAACAAGCATGGCTGTGAAAGGATCAGGTCGGAGAGGAAGCGCGCGAAAAAGAAGCGGTACCACACTTTTCTAACGAAAAGACGGCTCCACAGCTATCGGAGCGATCAGATAGCGATGAAGGAGGCAAAGAAGGCCGTCGCTTCCGCAAAGGCTCCTATTTTGCTGATGTCAACGAAAAACTCGAGTCCCGCGATGAGGAGCGCGGGTACTCGTTGACAGGGTAGTGTCACTCTGGTACGTCTCTCGCCAGACAGAGAGTGTATAAAATAGAAATGTGTAGGTTGGGCATGGCTGGACGTTTTGATGGACCGCTAAAATATTGTTAGCGATTTTTGGCACTACTTTCTGTTGTCAGAAGAATATTCAAAAAATTCACTTTCCACCGACTGGAGGTGATCCCAATACGCGTTCTATGCTTGATGAGGCTGATTATGCTTGGCCAACAGAAAGATAGAAGGCACGCTCTTGTGGTCTTAAGTGCATAGAGTTGTGTCCATGGACTAGTGTGTCGGGTTCAGGTGTCTCGCTAAAATAGAGTCTGTGCTGTGTGTGGACTTAGTTACCACGACGGAGTAATGGGGCTATATATGCTCGCGTCGGGGGGGTGGACGGTGAGGCGTGGTGATTTTTGTGGGCGCCGCGGGGGCCTATACAGTAACCACAGATTTTGTTGTGTGAAGTGTGTGGAAGCAGAGTTTGTGATGGAGATATTCACAAATAAATGATTTCTGCGCTGATATTCTCGTGGGGGCGTAAAGATTTCGTTGAAACATCTAGTAACATGAGATATGTGTCGATTTGCAGGAGGATGCTGGCGAGGGAATGAGGGTGGTATGATTAAAAGGAGCATTTCGTTTCATTTCGTTGAAGCGATGGAATAGTGTAATATTTACTTCATCTGTTCGAGTTACAGAGAATTGCGCATTCATCTGTTCCATGGTGCTAGGCCTGGTCAATACGTTTGATCAGTTGGCGTTTATTGGGCGGTGGCATCGTCTAGAGTGAGCCGGTGGTGTGTGCATTTCTCTGGTGGGCGCGGCCATGCGGCGGTGATAAGTGTGTCATAATTATGTGAGGCTGTGTGGTAGTGGCTTGGTTGCGTCGTGGGTGACGTCGAGGACAGTTTTGTTCCAGAAGTTTATTAGAGAGACGCGTTGGCCTATTTTCTGGGTCTCGCGTTATTTCTGTTATAAGGAAAATGATACTGTGGCTCTCCGAATTTTAGCAAATGCATGTACGCCAGTTGCAAGTTTATAAGTGTGAGAATCGGAAAGAGAATAAATTTTGGATGCAGTGATTTTTGTTGATTGTGTTTGGTTAACAGGTGTGGCATGGGGTTGTGAACATAGGGATTTGGGGTTCTTTTGCTGGTGTGAGGTGATTTTATTAATGAGTTGGTGGTGAGTGTTTGGTTCGAAATTAATGGTTACTGCTTGCCACTAGCTTGTTCAACGATGCCGTGCGAGCGAAGGAACACACTACAGGACTTTGAGACATTGACGTAGGACAAGGAGAGTGGTTGGGGTGGCGTTGTGCGTGCGGCTGCTGTGAACCGAGGAAAGTTTCCAATGTGATAAAAAAGCGTGTAGTGGGTCGAATTGTGTGCGGTGTATGCTGCATCCCGGAATGGTATAGGTGTGTGTACGGCGGGCGGGGTGAGCGGAGAGGCATACATGTATTCACGCGAGTGGGTGTGTTCGATCATGGGATATGTGGGCATCGGTGGTGCTCAGTCAAGGGTCCGGCGGACATTTCAAAGGCGGAGCTTTTCGAGCGTGATGCTCATGTTGACGATGTGGGGCGGCTATTAAGGAAGCAGCCACGCTTTTTTTCGTGTTTGAGGAAACCTAAGCTGGTGGATCATATATCGCAATCGGAGAAGGTGATAAATATACGTGGGTGGGCCAGGTAAAGACAATGAGCTAGCGTGAGTCAATTTCTGCGAATGTTGATTCAGATGTGATGGAGATTAGTCTCGAGTGGCTTAGTTCGGCTTTGCGCATTTGCGTTCTATTAATGCGTGTTCATTTTCGTCAATTTGAGGAGTGAGACGGCGGGTGGTTGTGGCTTGCCAGTTGTTCTAGTTCGGGCGCGTTCATATCATGGCCGGGCATTGGACGTGGGGTAATGATTTTGGTGACCAGATGTAGTCAGTCGAGCCGTGTAGTATGGTTTTTGTCGGGTAGTGATGGCCGCTGTCGGACAATTTACGCAATAGGGCGTGAAGAGGCAAACTAAATATCACGGAGAGTAAGCGTGCAGAACGTTGAGAAAGTTTGGATAATTAGTGATAAGGAAACAGGAAGTTTCTATGACATTTTCATAGCTGCGGAGGGCTTTTTAGTGAAGACAGAAAGACCCGTATAATCCAGGGAACTATGGATCTTTGAAGAAACAGATGCGGTACTGGCCGGTATATGTGGCATGGTTGGTCTGGGGATTATCTCAGGTAGAATATGGTGAGGTTCATACCTCTGTTCCGTTGAGGTACTCGCGATACGATGCTCGGTTAATAGTCGTACTCAAATGTTTCGTAATTTACTGTCTCAGTTGATATGGTGGTATTACCATGGTGTGTGTTGATCGGACGGTGATTCGGCCACTCTTTTTACCGCACTGTGTTTGTGTTGTATTACTTTCTTTTTTCAATCGGCTTTTTATGTGCAGGACTTGGTATAAAGAGCGTTGGGTGACCTTTTTGTGAAATAGAGAACTTTGTTCGTCTTATCATCTCGCAAAAATCAGCAGAAAATGTCACGTTTGCAGTAAATGCGGTACTGAATCCAGATCGTACTGAGTTGCTGTGTCTTCCAGTGCCGAGCTTTGTGGTGTCGATAAATGTGGTCGCTTCTTAACGTCGACAATCCTCTTTATGATTCCACTTCTTCTGCCCCTGTTTCAACTTTGATTAGAAAATACTTTTTTCCTATCTAGGGTTGTAAAGGTACTTACATACGCCTATGCCTACTATCTTTACTCAGCAGTGGAGGGTCCATGGCCCTTTCAGATACCTGCGTTTTCAGATCCTCCTGAAACAACTACGCTCGATACTTCGATAAAGATACACAAAATATTATACAATCAAATACAAATCATGTATGAAGACTTATTCTAGAGCAATTGATGTTGCAACACTGTACGACGGTCTGCGTACTTTACGGTCCCTGCGGCTTGAGCTTGATATCTCAGCCGGAAGGACTTACGGTCCCTCCAGATATCAAGCCAAATGTCCTTCAACTTCTGTACTTCGCCCAGTGATCAGGCACACAACATAGAGCTAGGATAAATTTAACAGCTTTTGCGTGTCCATTCACAGCTTGGGCTGATTGTCAGTAGAAAATGAGTACCGTCGAGAATGAGAAGACAGTCTGGTTACGACAAATGTTGGAGCAATGGAAGGCATCAGTCGCGAGAATGGACAAAGGTAAATCTCTAAAAATTTTCTAAAAAAGGCTCAGACATGCATCGACTATTGCCCTCTTCTGAACTCTTTGAAAGGTATCCGTTAAAACGAAAAAGCGATAATTTGGGAACGTGTCGTTTGAGACTGTGAGCACGATAAATAGAACGTGGTTCAAAGGAGCGCTTCGGAAGCGATAATACAACGGCAAGAAAGGGAGGTGTTTCTTGACAAAGGTTGCGCTAGAAGTATTGCCAGTTAGACTAGATTAAACTAGCTCCGCCTCCAGAATGTAATTGGCCCTAAGCGGGTTGATGACGCAATGCATATGTTTTTCCCATCTTAAAAATGCTTTTCAGTCCAAACCTGGGCTTCGAAATCTTCGCCCATCGCTCGACTACAAAATCACCTCATTTGAACGGTCATTAACTCAGCTGTAAATTTGTCAAATATCTTGAATTAGAATGAAGCACCCATTTCTCAGCTTTGAGAATTTTTCTGTTTTCCTCTTCAAAAACCTTCCCTTTGTGTTCGTAATTGTTCGATATCTTGTTGTGCTGCTAGGTAAACAGGAGACGAGAATCATCGAAAAGCGATATTCGTAACTCATTTCTTCTATGAACGTAATGAATTAACGAGGAGCGGCATGACGCGGATAAAGGTTTGCCTGTCGATCTTCCGATTTTCAATTCCACCACGTTTCTATTTTAGCATAGATTATATGTGAACCAACTTGCCCTTTGTAGAGTCAAAATCACGGGAGACGGTTTCAACACTCGCAGTTGGCGATTCTAAACTTTTGTGCAAAGAGCATGTGCTTTTGGTCACATGTACATTCTTGCCTTAAGGCTTCCGAGTTCACAGAGGTAAATCATAGGTACCTCGAAGTGATAAGCTGTTGGAATTTAGGGGAATTCTCTATGATTCCCCACACCACAATTTTTATAAGCGCTATTGAATGTCCTTTAAATGAGCTCGCTATCTGAATGCTGAACCTTTGTGTGAACAATAAGCATACATACAGCGTTGGGACCGTCTGCAAAAGGTTGTAGTAAATGCTGTGGTGGTTGGCCATAAGCTGTCATGTAGGTGGATCTAAACATACTATTTGGCGGTGAAAATGTAGTTCGAGGAGGCCACTCATAATATCTAATCAAAGCGACAATATCTAACCAAAGTGAAGTTGTGGAAGGCACTCATATCTAATCAACATTCGAAGCAGAGGCTCTGAGCGTGCGATTAGATAGTGATACAACCCGAGTTTCTGTGCAAATGCCTGAACTGCCACTTGCATGACGATCACAAGAAGATTCGGTGAAAATGAAGGGTCACCAAGGTGGTAACCATTTTAGCTATAGAACAATATGACAAGGGTAGCAAATGTGAAGTACTGGTCGTAGACCACTGTCGAAGCGAAAGATATGGTGAGGTTTGATAAGATATGAGTGTCGAGCGAGTCGGGCAGTAGCATGCACATCAGTCGCGAGAATGGACAAAGGTAAATCTCGAAAATTTTTTTAAAAAAGGCTCAGACATGCATCGACTATTGCCCTCTTCTGAACTCTTTGAAAGGTATCCGTTAAACCGAAAAAGCAATAATTTGGGAAACGTGTCGTTTGAGACTGTGAGCACGATAATAGAACGTGGTTCAAACGAGCGCTTCGGAAGCGATAATACAACGGCAAGAAAGAGAGGTGTTTTTTGACAAAGGTTGCGCTAGAAGTATTGCCATTTAGACTAGATTAAATTAGCCCCGCCTCCAGAATGTAATTGGCCCTAAGCGGGTCGTTGACGCAATGCATTGTCATTGTTCATGTTTTTCCCATCTCAATGCTTTCAGTCCAAACCTGGGCTTCGAAATCTTTGCCCATCGCTCGACTACGAAATCACCTCATTTGAACGGTCATTGACTCAGCTGTAAATTTGTCAAATCATCTAATAAGGATAAGCACCCCAATTCCCAGCCTTCGACAATTTTTTCTGTTTTCCTCTTTCAAAACCTCCCTTTTGTGTCGTAATTGCTTCGATTATCGCTTGTTGTGGTCTTTTCTTGCTAGCTAAACGGCGGCGAGAATCAGCGAGAGGCATATTACGTCATCTTTCACTTTCTTCTAATGAACGTAATGGAATTAACGAGCGAGAGCGGCATGACGCGGATAAAGGTTTGCCTGTCGATCTTCCGATTTTCAATTCCACCACGTTTCTATTTTAGCATAGATTATATGTGAACCAACTTGCCCTTTGTAGAGTCAAAATCACGGGAGACGGTTTCAACACAACACTCGCAGTTGGCGATTCTAATCTTTTGCAAAGGAGCATTGTGCTATGTCACATGCATTCATGCCTTACCAGGAAATGCTTTGAACTTCCCATGGAACTTTGGAAGGAGACCTAGATGACTCCATAGAGTCTTGAACGCTGATTACAAATATGGACATTAAAACTGCTACGTGAACTTTATAAGAAAGTTACGAGCATTCAAAGTTGGCAAAAAACGTTACTGAGGTAGGCTTACCTGATGGAATCACGCTCGCCGTGGCTCTGCGCTAAAAACGAGTATCAAATTCGTAATCAGGGCACCCACTAACCCTTATAGAACAAGAAACCAGACAAAAAGCATCCGTGATTTCATCAGGTGAGCTCGCCTCAGTAACGTTTTTTGCCAACTTTGAATGCTCGTAACTTTCTTATAAAGTTCACGTAGCAGTTTTAATGTCCATATTTGTACTCAGCGTCCGAAACTCTATCGATGTTCATAGGTCTCCTTTCAAAGTTCCATGGGAAGTCAAAAACATTTCCTGGTAAGAGTCCG
>MU871120.1:1241-15807 GCA_036418205.1 Ostertagia ostertagi
CGATCTACGACATAGTATACACTTACGACCGCTGCTGTCGGACGACAGCAACGATCGCAAGTGTTGTACAGCATTAGGTGCGTATCGATCTACGACATAGTATACACTTACGACCGCTGCTGTCGGACGACAGCAACGATCGTAAGTGTCGCAGATCAATACGCAGCTACTATTCCACACTACAGTGGGACTTTCGAAATACGATCACGCGCAGTCACGTGTTGTCTGGGTTAGCATTGGGTGACCGCGTCGCCTTCCATTTGCAACCGCGGTTTATGCGACACTTGCGTCGTTGCTGTCGTCCGACAGCAACGATCGTTGCTGTTGGACGACCGACTATGCGTGCGGCCAGAGCGCAGAGGCGGTTTAAAGGTCTGGGTTCAAGTAGTCCGTGGACCGTTAAAGGGAGAATCATGGTCCCGCAGCGAACTATGTTCAAAAATGGCCAGCCTGCCAAAAAACTCGTCATGGATTTTTTCAGGGTGTAGGTTTAGGCGACAGTTTATTTGTTCCCGTCTGGTGTATGATTATCCTAAAACCAAACATAGAACACGCAAATGATTTAGTACGCACACTAACAAAGTAAATCCCTCATCCCAAAGCAATGGAAATCCATCCAACAATTGTGGTAGGATTTATTTAGTGAGGGATTGGCAGTTAGGGTGTATGTCCGCAACTGCATGCAACACCAATTGCACGCCTAGGTTACGGTGTCCAAAATGTTCGCCGCCCTTAACTTTCGTTCTTGTGTGCTGAACAACGGGACGTGACGCCGCAGATGTATCGATCGATTGAATTGAGCGCGCCCCATTACGACTCGCGCGCCCCGTTTGAACTGACCGCCCGCCCAACGTAACTCGGGCCGCGATCGCCGCGGCCGCGCCCATTTGGTTAGGTTCTGTCTGGGAGCCCATGAACAACAGCAAATTAAAGCGCAAACAAAGAATTATATGCGGCGGTAAAACACAAGTCGATGTGTAGCTATGTAAGTTCACGTTGGTTTGCACAATAAACACAAATTCTAAGAGAGTAAGGCTCAATGTGCCTCCGTGGGAGGGGGAGCAGGGTCAAAGGCCCGTTCCGCAAAGACCAATGGGTGTGCACCTTTAGTCAGTGCTGGCCTTCCCTAGTGCGCTCATCTGAACCACAGATGGTGTATGGATACGAAAGCACTTCTGAAAGGGCCACTGACAGTGAGAAGGGGTTCAAAAAGTGTGTACAACGCTGTGAGCATGCATATTTTAATGCCAAGGTGAAGATCAGATATTGTACCGATAATGCTCAAATAATTGGTAGCAGAATGATCCGAAGATCAAACTGAAATAATGCTGGGGAATCTGAGTTGTCAGATGAAACTCTTTCTCTTATTTCCTCGGTTTCCTTTTCTCTCGTTTTTGATTTTCTACTGCTGATGTAAAAATCATGGATGACATTGTATGCATACAGCCCACATTATAAACTGAAGACAGATTTAATTATCAATTTCCTGTATTTCTTCAATGTGATGAGTCTACCGTGAGTAGGCACGCAGTCACGCACCCACTGGTGGTTTGTTCGGAGCCAAATTTTGGAAAACCCTCGAGGAAACTCTTCTGCTGCTTGGATGTGGAAATTTCCTATCCCAGCTCAATCAACGTATATATCGCTTTGTGCCATGTGTGACGAAATAGCAACGGACTCTAGTGTGCCGTGGCACTGTATTTCGAAACTCATGGCGCGGCAAAATAGTAATGGTTCGTGAGCCATAGTGGTGCGGACGAATGGCCGATGTCAGACTGCGATTGGAGCGATTTGGTCAAGATGGGAGTAATGTGAATCGCGCGACCATCGGCGAATCGCGCGATGGGCGCCATCACTCCCGTTGTGCGGGTCTCAGGCACAGGGTCAAGCGTGCGTTGAGGAATCCTCGACATGTCACAGAGGGGGGGGGGTCGTATTGGCCCGCTGGGGAGAGATCGGGCCCGATTGATACAGTAGGATCATCGTCGGAGGACAAACATTAAGGATCGAATCGAGTATTTCCAATAACAATTGATTCCGTCCACACAAAATCTTCGTGATTTAGAGGTGTCCGCTTAGCAATTCTTAGTGACTTTAGTGTTTCATCACCACACAAGTTAAAGAATCCGAAATTCGCACGTTTTCCAGGGATATTTTATCTTTCAAGTAGGTCCTCAAATCCAACGAGATGTGAAGCACACGGCGCATCCCAGAGTGGGCCCAGTTGGTTGCGCGCGCTTCAGCTACGGCTATCTTGATAACGAATCTTAATTCAGGAAGAATCAAGAGGGTTCTGAAAGAGTTCATGTTAAATTACAGAGAGGAGTACACTATTCAACAAGAAACGCAGCCTTCAGCGTCAAATTCACAAGCATGTAACCTTTAAAGTTGAGACCCGCTAAACAATTTTACACTTTTTGCAGAGAGAAAAGCACGAGGATTTTGAATCTGCTCCTACTTCAGTATGTAATCGCTCCTGCAAGGAGCTATAGTCGTTGGGATATGCTAATGTAGCGAAAAAGTACCTTTCGGCGGTACTCGGGCAAAAATCCTCAACGTGGCCATTTTTTAAATAGTGAACGTATTTAGCAGTTTTAGTTGCCTATAGAAAGAGCAAATCTTCTAGTTTATGATGACGTATTAACTTTCCAGATTGCATGAGTTTGAACGGAGTTATGGCTTTGGAAAGCGTAAAAACTCGCACTCATCACGAATTTTCCTCGTTAATTTTGCAAAAATCCTCAACGTGGCCATTTTTTGAGTACTGGACGTATGAAGCTGCTTTAGCGACCGTTTGATAGAGAAAATCTTCTAGTTTTGTATGACGTATCAACTTTTTGAATTTGACGGAAATGAAGCAAGTTATTGCTCCGGAAAGTGTAAAAACTCGTGCTCGTCTCGAATTTTCCTCGTTATTTGATCTAAATTTGTTATTTCTTATAACTTCCTGTAATTTCAGTACTGATTAGAAAAGCTCTTCACAAAACTCCCAAATCTGCTTTCAGATTGAAAATTCGTTAACTTTGAAGAAAGTTATAATCATTTGAATATTTGTTCAAATTTCAATAGTAAATAAGCTGCTCCACGGTCAACGCCAAAGTCCAGTCAACACACAGCTGGCGAAGGCGGTTACAAGGCTTCTTTGAGCGAAAGGGGGACGTGTAAATTGAGAACCATAATCTGTGTAGTACTAGAATTTGGTAAGTCTTGTGGAGGAAATAAATAAAGAAGAGATGTTGTCATAGTATGCCATTTTTAGTGACTAGTTTGTCGTTTTTTGCTCCGTTTCTCGTTTGCTCGTTTGACAGGACTCATCATAATGATCATTCTTTGACTTTTTCACTTTTGTACTTCTTAAACGAGTTTTTTTTGTGGACGGTGGGGTAGCAGGGCTTTTTTATGAGCAGTTTTGGTGGAGAATTAAACAACTTTTTCATAGTTCGGCTTTTGAAGAGGGTTGTTTCATGGACTTCGGCCTAGAGGGGGGGTCGTATTTCCGAATTTTCCTCGACGCCTCGCTTGACCCTGCTCAGGCAGCGCAGCGCAGCTCCTCAGCCAACGTATCGATCGAGGGGGGCGCGCCAGCGATTGATCGCTCCCTGCCACAACGGCCTGTGACCCGCACAACGGGAGCACAACGCGATTCGCGCGATGGTCGCGTTGTACTCCCGACTTGACCAAATCGCTCCAATCGCAAGGTCTGACATCGGTCAATAGTGTGTCCTGCGACGGAATCCCAGGACGGTTTCTTGCTGAGTGTCGAGGGGATATATCCCAAGTTGGGGATGTATCCCCAAGGTTGGGGATGTATCCCCAAGGTTGGGGATGTATCCCCAAGGTTGGGGATGTATCCCCAAGGTTGGGGATGTATCCCCAAGGTTGGGGATATATCCCCTCGAATATACCTTGGGGATGTATCCCCAAACTTGGGGAGAGGAGATGGGTACCCATCCCCGTCAGGGCTTGCTGCACCCGGCCCCAGGGATCGAACACACCATGGCGACGACACGCTCACACTATTGGATCCTTAAATTAAGGCAACAAGTTCGCCACCTGGTGAAGAACTGTGTGAAATGTCGCAGATTCAACGGCTTACCCTACGCTTACCCAGTGACAAAGGACCTACCAAGTCGCCGCGTAGTACGCAGCCACGCATTCCAACATGTTGGTCTTGATTTTTTCGACCTCCCAGTTGTAAAGGAGAACGATAGAGAATACAAAACTTATGGGTGTATATTCACGTGCGCAGTAACACGACTGATACACCTAGAGCTAGTCCGAAGCATGTCGATAGGAGATTTCTTGAATGCATTGCGAAGATTCATAGCTCGCAGAGGGGTACCATCCACTATCACAAGTGACAATGCACCCCACCTTTCTCCTTGCCGCAGAAATTCTGTCCCCCTCGGTAATTCACCGCAGCTTACTCGGAAATCGACCAAATGAAGGCACAGCACGAAATCGAATGGAAGAATATTACGCCCTACGCACCTTGGCAAGGGGGTTTTCACGAACGTCTGATAAAGTCTATAAAACACGCCCTCTACAAGTCCTTAGAGGAAAACCTCTTCTCACAGTAGACCACCTCACCACAGTTCTGACGGAAATCGAGGCCTGCTTGAACTCTAGACCACTAACCTAATCAAGGTTCGGAGCAGGACAATCTAGACACTATCCGCCCCATTGATTTCCTCCAGGAAGACATTGTGCTCACCTTCCCATAGCGAACTCTGCCGTTGCCGGTCCCAAGCCCGGATGAGAAAGGAGGAGGGTTGGTGCGAAGGGCTAGCAACCCTTCCGCCGTAAAAATCCTTGTTGCTACAGAAACGACGAATATATGTGACATTGCTGAATTGAGGAGATTGGGCTCCAGCCTTGTGACGGATGCCCCGATTCTGGGTTCGGTCTTCTCACCCAAAAACAAAACATACATTGGCACATGGAACGTACGGACATTGAACAGAACAGGCAATCTTGCACAACTGCTTCGTGAATTTGACAGATATCGCCTTGATATACTGGGAATAAGTGAAATCCGTTGGAGAGGCAATGGTAGAGTGAACAGTGACAACAAAACAATCCTTTACTCTGGCCATGAAGGAAAGCACGAAGCAGGAGTTGGTTTTGTTCTAAACAAAAAGGCGACCAGGGCTCTAGACGGATGGAAACCGGTGAATGAAAGGATAATTACAGCTCGTTTTGTAACCAGACATACCCGAATTACGGTCATACAAGTATACGCGCCCACAGGATGTTGCGGACGACGAAATAAAAAATGAATTCTACGAAAAACTCCAAGAAACTGTCGATGAGTCACCACGAAGAGATTTCAAAATAATACTTGGAGATTTTAATGCTCAACTCGGTAATGACAGAAGCACATTCGAGAAGATCATTGGACCGTTCACATCTGCTGACCGTTTCAGCGACAATGGCGAAAGATTAACGTCTTTTTGTGATTACAATGACTTCTGCATAGGAAATACATACTTTCAACATAAAAGAATACACAAAAAGACATGGAGATCACCTGATGGAACCACATTCAATGAAATCGACCACATTTGTATTAACCGCAGATGGAGAAGTTCTCTTCAAGACGCTCGCATATTCAGGGGAGCGGATATCGGTTCAGACCATTATTTGATGAAGGCCACAATCAAGTTGAAACTGAAGCAAAGGAAAAAAATGGACATCACTCGAGCATTCGCTGTAGAAAGGTTGAAGGACCCAACCATTGCTAACAGGTTCAGACTGGAACTGCACAATCGCTTTGAACTTTTAGGAAACGTAAGGAACATTGAAGACGAATGGAGGGCAATAAAGGAAAATATTCAAACAAGTGCAGAGCAAGTGGTTGGCCGCAAGCGTGGCAAAAGGAAAGAGCAATGGATTCAAGCCAGAACGTGGGAGAAGATAGACGAACGGAGAGCGATAAAACT
Source organism: Ostertagia ostertagi (assembly GCA_036418205.1). Classification (NCBI taxonomy): domain Eukaryota; kingdom Metazoa; phylum Nematoda; class Chromadorea; order Rhabditida; family Trichostrongylidae; genus Ostertagia; species Ostertagia ostertagi. The sequence continues at coordinate 7,184 of MU871120.1, forward strand.
TCAAAGAGATCAAGCCAAAACGCACGAAGAGAGAGAAGAAGCAAGCCGGAAGTATACGGAAATTGACCGTTTCGTGAAAAAGTCCTGTCGTCGGGATAAAAAGGAATGGCTTTCGCGAAAAGGAACTGAAGCTCAACAAGCAGCAGATCGTGGCGATTCGAAAACTCTCTACCGCATTGTAAATGAATTGACAGGCAGCTCAAACCTAACGAATGTCCCTGTCCGAGACAAAAATGGGCGGCTCTTGCTAAGTGATGAAGAACAGAACGAAAGATGGATAGAACATTTTTGCGAGGTGCTCAATCAACCTGACCCAACGAAGACTTATTGCTTCGACGAGATGGATACAGCAGAAGAACTTGATGTGAACACAGGAGATATTACTGTTGAAGAGACCGATCAAGCAATTAAATGCCTTCGTAACAACAAAGCCCCAGGACTTGATGGAATTCAAGCAGAGTTAGTGAAAGAAGGCGGCAGACTTTTGACGGAAGCACTGTCTAACCTATTCAATCGATGTTGGAATCAAGAAGAAGTTCCAGAAGGGTAGTTAGACTACCCAAAAAAAGGAAATCTAACAGAATGCGGAAATTGGAGAGGAATAACCTTACTTTCAGTACCGGGTAAAGCATTCTGTTTAATATTGCTACGAAGAATTCAAAGCGCCATAGACAGACGCCTACGAGAGGAGCAAGCGGGGTTCAGAAGTGGTAGATCTTGTTGTGAACAAATCTTCATTCTCCGCAATATTATATTGGAATATCGGCATCCTCTATTCATCAACTTCATTGATTTCAAAAAGGCGTTCGATAGTATTCACCGCGACTCGTTATGGGCAATTCTTAAGATATACGGCATACCGCAACGTTTTATCACCATCTTCAAGAGCTTGTACATGAACTCATCGTGCTGCGTAAGGACAAATGATGGGCATACTCGGTTTTTCGAAATCACTACTGGAGTACGACAAGGATGTATTCTATCACCATTCCTGTTCAACATCTGTCTAGACTTCGTTATGCGAAAGGTGGTAGGACAAACGAGAACTGGCATAAGTTGGTATGACCAAGAACGTCTCACAGATCTGGATGATGATATTGCACTCATTGAGGAAGACGAAAACAAGCTCCAAGAAACGACTACAAACCTTAGCAATGAAGCAACAATGATTGGCTTACGCATCAGTGCCGAAAAATCGAAGGTCATGCGCATTGGTTCCCACAATACACAAATGGCCATTTATGTCGATGCGAAAGAACTCGAGACAGTTGACAGATTTACATATCTGGGAAGTACAGTTGTTTACGACGGAGACGCGGAAACAGATGCGCGTACTCGGATTGCGAAGGCAGCATCTGTTTTTCAACGACTTCAGTCAGTATGGACAATGTCCTCTATCTCACATAACATTAAGATGCGGCTGTACCAATCCATTGTGATTTCCACGGCGCTGTATGCAAGCGAAACATGGAAAATCACTGCTGGACTCGTCAGGAAAATAAATGCCTTCCATCAACGTTGTCTTCGCCGAATCATGAAAATACGGTATACAGATCACATCACTAATCAGGAAGTCCTACGCCGCACAGGTATGAGCAGCCTCCACGTGATTGTGGCACGGCGCAGACTCCGACTGGCTGGACATATCCTACGTATGCCACAACATCGCATTCCACGAAGGGCCATGTACTGGGTCCCTCCAGGAGCCAAGAGAGCAAGGGGCCGTCCCAGAAACACGTGGAGACGAACATTCGATAATGACCTAAAGACCATGGATGTTTCTAGGGATGAATGTGAAACACTTGCGCAAAATCGTCAGCAGTGGAAAGAATTCGTCGCCCGATGTGCTCAACAGCACGGGAGGAACTAAGTCTAAGTAAGTATAAGTCCCATACCGCCCATCTCACAGGTCGCTAATGGCAGATCCAGACTACCTTCCGCCATTGGAAATTCGCGGTCTGGCAATAAAAGTCAAAGCTGAGAAAGCGTTGCTTTCATCCTGCCGAATCACAGATCAATTTTGGAAAGTTTGGCAGAAGAACTAGCAACATTGAGCCAAAACGTGAGACGCATAAAACATATTTCCTTTGAACGTCATCATAACTGTATCCCAAAAGTAGGAGAAAGTTGTTCTCGCGAGCGACCCTATTGCTCAAGAAATGACTGGAAACTCGCACGAATAAGGCGAACCTTCGCACGGGCCGACGGACAATCTGAGACAGTGATTTTAGTTACAGCGGGAACGAACGAAACCATCGGACTCGTTAACCTTATCGTGCCGCTAGAACTCAAAGACGACAAAGAAACAAATGGAAACGAAGACGGAGCTTGTTCAGACTCAACAGCTCAAGAACAAGTCATGACACAGGGCCCTACAACCTAAGACCACGCGCGCAATTACGCGCACACACATCGAGTAGCGACGTGCCAACCCCACATGGAAAACGAAAGCTGCGTCCAGGAAATTGTTTCCTTTTTTGCATTACGCTTTTGGGTAGCTTCATAGGGTCCGCTATGGGTCCACACGCTCGAGGCTACGGGAACCTGCGCACAGGGGCACGAATAGGTATACACACCAAAAATTAATCTCAAGTTTACGCTCATTTACACCTTTCCATAATGGGTCCATACTTAGCCAGTCTACCATCGCACACCAAGTTTGACCCATGGGGACGCTTTGAATAGAAATAGTGATGGCCATTCATCTAAAATAAGAGTGATGCATCGTGGTGACAACCTTTTCAAAAATATCCAGCGCAGGCTCAGCAGGCCTAATCCAAGCCCAAACGATGACCGCTTATAAAAGCTTCGCGTGTCACTTACCTCAGGAGTTATGGCTGGCGCCCTCTCACCCTATTTCTTGGAAACGCAAGTCGTCTGCATAAAATTAACAAAAATTACCTAGCTCATGGTTACGTGCCTCATTTCGCTTTCCAAAAGATGTCGAGAGAGAGAGCAATTCGCTTACAATTCCAACTTTTGATATTCACGCTCAAAACTAGTGACCAAAAAAACGCACTAAAAATTACAGAATATGAGTAAGAGATAATTAAACTAGAAATATATCCATAACACCACAGTTTTCATTCACGCTGACGTTACTCCTTTAGACCATGGATGTGTACGAAGAAATGAAACGTTCACACCCAATCAAGGAGGCTATTCCACAGCTTCACGAGCTTTACACGCTGTACAACAAGACCGTACACAGAAGCATGGAGCTCCGTATTACTACTCGCTTGTATGAGTGATCTTTTAATTGCGTATTCATGGAACTGAGAATATTCACATAGAAAGTCCATAAATATACGCAGGCTATACAATTGAGCAGACTCTGAAACTCTGAGAAACCCACCTAATCTGAGTTTGCACTATATCTAAGAGTCAGAGTACCTCTTGCCGCTGTTCGCGCGTTGCTTATCCTTTTGAAAATGATATCTGAATATTTGGAATGCCCTTGAATCACACAAAATCCGCAGCGCGTACAGAAAAGCGCTTTGTGCTGATTCAACATCAGCTCGTGTGGTCATGGTGGACCAATTCGACATTCATGAAGAGTACCGACTGATGCTGGCAGATCTAAGACACGAGATAAAGGACGAAGAAAGTCGCCTAGCGGAAGAACTTCAAAATAGCGTGCTATCAGCTTCGAGGATGTCAGGGAATCCGTGGAAGACTGCGATTTTCGAACTTCACTTCGAGCTATAGCTCGGAATCAGCATCGACGGAGCTGAGGAATCATAGTTCCAAAATGAAGCGACCCAAACTTCGAGAAGATCATCGCTCTAATTTCGTCAAACATGTTGCCGTGAGTTGCCGAGGCTATTCCCACTGGTCGCAGCCTACCGGACCACACCGAAGACAGCTTTAAGACAATTCTTGAAGACACGTAGCGTGGGTGAGAAGAGGGCAGCTGAGTTGCTGCGCAATCAGTGTCGGATCCCTCCTACGATGCCTACGCAGAAATCCAGGAGCTAAACGAACTCATCACCGAACTTGAGAAAGGAACCCAAATGTGGGCCTAGGAATTTTGAGCGAAGACTCATAAGACGCTTGGACGAGAAAGCGATTCGCTTGTTTGCTTTTTTTTGGAACTACACTATGATAACCCCCGGGAAACTTGTTTCAGCACTGATTTTCCAAAGACGTAGAGTAAACGCGCTCTAGTCCTACTTGTCGCATTGGGGGTGCTCCTAATTCCACAAAGCAGGAATAAAGGCAAAAGACTTCATTTGTTATGTCATGCTTCATTCGTTGTCAGCAACTGGATTTTATCACACGTATAGAGACGCCTCTAGAACCTTTTCTAGAGGCGTTCTATATCCGTGTGAAAAATCCAGTGCTGAACAACCGAAATGAATGCATGACCATAACAAATGAATTCTTGCCTTTCATTCCTTTTGTGGATTATGAGACCACCACATGCGACACGTAGGAACTAGAGGCGTTCTATATCCGTGTGAAAAATCCAGTGCTGAACAACCGAAATGAATGCATGACCATAACAAATGAATTCTTGCCTTTCATTCCTCTTTGTGGATTATGAGACCACCACTATGACGACTCTTGCGACATCTACAAGGAAAGCTCCGTGAGCAGACTCATACACGAAAGAGACCAAAGATACGCCTGCTGCTTTGAAATAAAGTTTGCACACCATGACTGCCGGAAAATCAACGTGGGATGCTATCACTGTTAAAGGCACAGGCACCAACCATTTGCGATCTTCCTTTGAATTTTTTTTGGATTTGGAGCTTCACAGACCTGTTCATCATCCGGCGTGAAATGATGACTTGTGCGTTGATAATACGTGTTGTGTTATCTAACACGTGTTACGAAGTGAATCCCCTCAGCAGTCGGGAATATCGCGACTGCTCGCGATCTTGAAATCCTAATATCATGAAGCCACAGCGACTGGCGGGAAACGATATAGGAAGTTTTTTTTTTTTTTTTTTTTTTTTTTGTCTTTGTTTTGAGTTCAAGTGAGGGTATAAATAGCCACCCCGAAATCAGTAAACTCCAGTTCCTTCGTCCTACCCGCCCGAATTGGACCTTTTATGCAACGCCATCTTTCTAATGAAGCAGTTTGAACGCCAGGAGGCGGAATGTAGAAGTGAAGATCTGTTCATGTACACAGGAGCTAGCACTCGAAGCCTGTAGATCGCAGCAGAGGATCTGAAATTCAATAAAGGCGAGTACGTGACAATTATCAGGCGTTTCGAAAGATTCTGCCGTTTTTGACACTCCACTTGTGGATGCTTTATTCTCCTTGTAATCCAGGAAAACTGCAATCGGTATGGATATCTTTGAAGAGCTTTTCCTGCTCTATCCAGAGCTCAACTCAGCTTTGTCCGAATACATATTCTTGTAGCTTCTTCAAAGCTTTGAATGCGGTATACTCAATGAGCAAGTTGGGATGGTTTTAATTTCTAGCTTTAAATAGACCTGAAAGTAGCGGGAACAGTTCAAGATAACGATGCTTGGCCCTAGATTCGCAATAAATGTGCTCAGAAGCAGTAGTTCAAAAAGTTATTGTAACGAAAGCGAGAGCCTTGAATATGATGAGAGTGGTGGTCGGATATCGGACGTTGTCCACCGATTAGCCAAAAGTTCTGATTGAGGCACTCGTGCGTAAGACCATAGAGGAGGTTCTGCCCAACCTGGGCGTATATGGTTTGTACAGCCAAGCTATACGGAAGTAGCTGGAAAGTCCAAAAAATTTGATAGGGCGTGCCGCGACAAATCACCAATTTGAAGGGTCGTCCATCAAATTGTCGCTTGTTTTATGTGATAAAGCGACTCGTTTTTCTACAGATTTGCGACGTACAATAAAGAGCGGATTCTTCTCTATAGTCCACGAAGCTTTGCTGAATAGATCGACGGCGATCAAGCTCTACAAACTTTGCAAAACTTAAACTGTGCTGAAGGAGGGTTGTGGCAACTTTCATCAAGTCAGCGGCTGGCCATGTTCTTCCGTATAACCTGGGACTGTTACTGTCGCGTACCGCAAAGACCGCTCCAACGGAACCCTGGGCGCGCCGGCGCCTGCGAAGTCCTGCAGACATGACCCAGCCTGATCTATCCGTGATCGTGCGGAAACGCACGGGCCGTTCGCAACGGCACCATCACGGCCTGTCCCGGTGTTCCCCGTCTGTCATCAAGGTTCTGCCCCTTCGTCGTCGGTTCTGCAGGCTCGCAGGGCGTTAGCCCTTAGAACTCTATTCTGATGTTATTCCTAGTTCAACTCTTGTGGTCGATCGGCGGGTCGAGGAAAGCGACCCGACGTGAGTTAGTTTAGGAGTTACTAACCTTTACTTGTATTAATAATTAGTTCATGAGAGCATAAGAGTAGTTCAACATCATTAAAACTTAGTACTAGTTGTGTTAGTGTTACGTAACAGTAAGGGGTAAAGCTCATACGCTATCGACGTAAGTTGCAAGTGTATTAAAGTCGGTTCTGTGGTTGCCAAGGTCAGTTAGTTGGCTGTTGGGGTAGCTAGTTCATTTCTAAGTTAGTAGTCTAGCGCGGGCTGCTAATGGTTGACTGTCTGCGCTATTGCCCTTCGTAATTCAGGGCTTCCTCACAAGTGGCACTCAAGCCCTCTCCTGGACCCACCGACTCGCAACAGTTACAGTGGAAAAGCAGTCTTATACATTACGTCAAAATTCACCAAAAACTCCAAGACATGTGTCCAGCATTCCTCATTATAAAGGGGTGGACACATCCCTGAAAGGTGTCCTTGACGCACATCGCACCAACCCTTCACAAGTTGTACCAGCTGAACTTCAGAGTGGTTCTGCGAACATCTTACTTAGTAGACCTTTGGTCTATCTACTGTCACATTTCTGACGATCTCGATAGCTTCCTTGAAGAGAAATACATCAAAACCCAACATGATGCTAAAACGACCTTCCCTCAGTTCATCGCCTCCAGAGGTCCAGCATTCCAAATAAACGTACCCAGTTGAACGGCTTTTATAGAGAAAGATTCGCGCATTCGAATGGTTTTTTAATCAACTTGAAAGGTTCACTTTAGCCGAGATACATGCATTTATTTTGGGGTCGGAAAACGACAGAACTTTCTGAAACGCCTAATACTAGAGAACGTGCTCCCTTTGCGTACCTCTGCGGGTCTCAATCAAGCGGGATCGCTGCCCTCGCGGGGCGCCAATGGGGTTCGGGCCAGAGTCAACCCTGCGTTGCGCAGTTCTTCAACGGCCACGTTGCGCAGTTTCGCCCGATTAGACACGTTCTCTCGCGCGAACATTCACACTCGCATGCTCGAGCCGTCTGCGTCTCCGCCCATACAGCGTGCGTTGAGGATCTCTCAACGTGCCGTTGCGAACTGCGCAACGCAGGGTTGACTCTGGTTGGGCTTCACTCCAAAAATTGGGGGCTGAGGGAGATGCGATATATCAAATGCTGAAATCTGATCCTCCAATTCAAAAACACCAAGGAAGCTTACTCGAAACCACGACCAGTTGCCAAGAAGTAGTAACTCCTAGAGAGTCAAAGCGCATATGTGGAGTCTCCGGTCCCCAGCATACGACGTGCTTTCTTTTTTCTCCCCGCTAAGCCTCCCCATAAAATATCTTGTCCAGTTTTCGACAAAACAGCACCTCACGATTCCGACCCGTGCCTTTAAGTCATATGACCCGGCTCTGAAGGTTTTAAGCAAAAACCGCCGCAGATCCTCAAGCAAATGTTGCCTTCAACAATCAGTTTCGAAAAGCTTAGAGATTCAGCCACATCGTTCATACAGTAGCGCTCAAAAGTCATTACTAGAAAAGTACTTTTCTTCCACTCAGCCAAATCGGTTCAAATTTTAGTGCACTTTGAAGGCAAGACTTCTTCACTTATGTGACACATTGTTGTTAAATGGGAGAAATAATTGGAAAAAAATTGTTTCACTAAAAATTCTCGAGTATGAGCAAATTCCAAGTAAACTTTCAAATTATTGCAGAAAGCTTACAATTCAACAAAACAATCTTACGCATGATGAATAACACTGGGCAGATCCAATACTTTGTTAATGATCTTCTGGGTCGCTGAAATCTCTAACAAGGCCTAAGTAAGGAATCAGTCATTGAATGCACTGTCTACTAGGGCAGCTTCCTCCACTTCTCTTGAAATTTGACGAGTTTCTCGCCCATATTCTCCGGCTCTTATTTCCACCAAAGGTATCCCTATTCTTTCCCATAATGTTCGATGGCGCTCAGGACATGTGGTGTGAATTGTTCCCTTCGTTGAAAGCGCGCCATGCTGTTGAAACCCTCCTTCACAATAGAGCTGCGACGCTTCTGGTCGCTCTGACGAACACAGAAGCGTACACTTGTCTACGTGTGTATAACACAACTCCCTCTAGATTCTATATGAATACGTATGCATTAACCATCCTCTCGAATTCTGTGCAGTGGTTCAGCATCTTTTACGGACAGCCACACCAGAGCCTCCGCCTATTTTCCGGCTAATACTTTAGGTTGAAAAGATTCTCGTCAGACGCCACACAGGCCTATTGTGTAGCCGACTAACATATTGGATTCACTCACTTTGCTCCAGATGACGTTGGAGTCCTCAGGGGTCTCCACTTCAGCTGTACCTGAACCCATCACGTTGCTCATTTA
>MU871121.1:0-14748 GCA_036418205.1 Ostertagia ostertagi
CAGAACATACTATAGAAACATCCATGATGGCGAGGGTGGTGGTGGCCGGGGTAGGGAGAAAGGTGGTGGTATTGGGGGAGCCTCCTGAGACTCATACTGGTGGAAGCAGGTGCTCTCTAAAGGTGGGGGTCGCAAAATTTTTGAAAAAGTGCGAACGTCGCGGTTGACCCTGCTATGAAGTAGACTCACGTCTATCAATTAACATTTCTTGATCAGTTTGCAATGAGGGCAATCCATACTCTGAAGTACCCTGTCCATCATGAACAGCTTGTGTTTCAGCTTTTGCTCGGAGGGTCGCGCTTCGCTCGGACATCGCTCGAATGATGAATTACTGTAGTCGTGCGAGCGCGTGCCGCGTTTTTCCCACTCAGCGCCTTCGCGGCTCGTCAGCTGTCACCGGCTACCGTATCCGCGAAGCAATGCGACGACGACAAACGCGTTGCTCGGAACACGGCTTCGATTCCCACTTCGCCTTTTGGGTTGGCTTTCAGTCCATACTGAGGTTTCGTCAAAGGCATTCGACGCTCCTGGTCATTGTGGTTTCTGCCCGTCGTAATCGACCCTGCTCCTAAAAGCAGGCGATCTATCCAGCACTTCTTCAGTCCATTATCTGAATATTCCTTCTGTTCTGATCTGTTCTGTTTATCCTATTGCTGACTGATCGGAATTCTTGGAATCTTGAATCGATAGCCGAGATCTCGGAGGCGCTTATCCTTATCCACAACATTAAACCATAGAAAAGGTCGAAAGTTCGAGATTTCCATTGGATTCAAGCCGAGCTGAAAGCTTTTTTTACTGATTGATCCTTTTTGAACGATTCTCGTTGAAGATCAAATTGTATTATTTCAGTACTTCGAAACGCTTCTTTCCCTTCCTGCCACACATTCCTGATGCTTCTACAAGACTTCTTTCTTCCCACCTTTTACCGTCCTTCTCTGTTCCTCCTGGTGCACCTGTCTTTATTTTATGCCACAATACCGAATTTACTGGATATTGCTATACGAATATGTATATTCTGTTGTTGCATTAGGCCTAAGTGCTGATTTGGCCGCAGTTCGCCATACAAAAGTGATCACAAGAATGGTAGGTATGGGCAAATTATACGCCACAAACCGATATCGAACCCTCACCTCTTGCTCTCCTTTTAGCTGTGCTACCGGCGATGTGGAGTGGTCTGTTGTTGTCTCTACATATAAGAATAAAACAGAATCTCTTGGAAGGTAAACCGATAAAACTTATATGGCTGTTAGGGAGATAACCTATAGCCTTATCGTGCATCAATCTCTCAATATGGATAACACAAAAGTGTTCGTCTATATTTGTCGAAACCTGATATTTTATCGGCTAACGAAATTTTAAATGGGATATCACTTATGTTATCGGAACTTGCTGGGGCTTTGGTCACCTTTTGGAGGTGATTCAGCCACGCGGTTTACTTAATAACTTGAAATCCTGAACGAATTCCGACTTGAGCCGACTTGATTGGCTCAGTAAAAGACAAGATAAGTGAAAATTCACACTAGAACCGAACCTGAGTGACGATTTGAGTGCTCCAAGACTAACTGGAGACAGCGCTGCAACTGAAGGCCTTAAAACAGATTCATTTGAATTTCATGTGCGTGGACCTGGATTGTTCCTAGATGATTCAACTGAGCTCCGTTAAGAAACAAGATTACTTGAATGTTTACTTTGAATATTGTGAACGCCAACGAATAAGTGAGAAGATAGGGGCTTGAGCCCAGCCGCTGCCTGAGACGATAAATGAGGCGGTATCGATCCAGTGCACTTGAAATTGCCCTTTAATAGCTGCCTCGATCCCGCCAGATCTCGTGTAGATCAAGAGCTTAGAATCGAATCTCCATCGGTCAAAGACTAAACGACTGAATTATTAAAACAAAAGAAGATAGCATTTACATAAAGATAAACAAACACGAAGAAGAAAAAACAAGGTCGTATTCGGGACGTATGTGGTTCTAATAGCTCATTGATCTATCTAGTCTTCTACTAGAAATAGTACTCGAAACGTGACGCGTTTGCTCAGTCTCATGAAGTTCTGCTCTATCATCTATCATCCAAGCTTTACGATGACTGCTTGCCGTTGTCACAGCTCGAGCGCCTTATCCAGCCTTGGATCATCCACATCCACAGCACAGGAGCGGAGGGCAATCCTGGCTCTGCATTAATCTTGTCACTTTTTGCCTGAATGTCAATCGGCTGTGTTGATCGCTGTTGTTTATCCAACGCAAAGAGTCAGCTTACAGCCAGTATTAATCTTGGCCGAGGCTTTGTAATACTCACCTTCTTCTATTGAACTCAACATGAGATTGTTAGATAACGTTATCAGCTTTTTACGGCCGGATCGCCTTCGTCAGAGCCTGAAAAGTCGTGTCAGTTCATAACAATCTGACCAAACGTCGCTGCTACCCTACAGGAGTTCAAAATGGAGCAGGACATTAGGCAGCCACAAGATGAACCACTCACGCTGGTCTAAGGATCCCGACTGAGTTACTGTGGGTGGCTCATCTTATGGATGCCTGATGTACTGCTCCCTTTCAACTTCTGTGAGGATAACGGCAATGTTTGGCCGGATCGTCATGAATTGACTCGACTTTTCAGGCGCTGACGAAGGGATCCCACCAAAACGTTGGTCGACCAAGTTTCCTAACAACCTCGTGTTGAGTTCGGTAGAAGAAAGTGAGAACTATATAAGGTCGAAGCTTACACAGAGCCGTACACGGCAGCTTTGTAACACATTTTTTTCTGATTTCACCATTTTCAGTTGAATTTCGGGTCTTCAACGATTTGCTTCTTCACTTGTTGCTCAGTATCGCGATCCATCGTCAACGCTATGATTCTGTGACGTCTGAAATGCGATTCTGGAACACACTTCTGCTTTGTTTTCTGTCCGTCCAATACTGTACCAGCATACACTGGCTGTGAGTCAAAGAGGATAAGGATAAAACTTTGGCAATGATCGATACGTTTTAGGATGCCCCTACATTCATTTAGAGCCTTAGTATGTCTTGTCTAAACAGTGACTTGCAGAGGCCAGCTGAGCACAAGTCATTTTCTGATTCGGCGCTCATATCCTTGGGGGGGGGGCATCCAAGTATCCAAGTGAGTGAGCAATTACTGTGCTTGGGACTAAGCCCTAGGGAGGGGAAGGGATCCTGGGGGAGCATGTGAGCAATTTCGTTCTCCCTGGCGTTTCTTCCCTTGCTAGGCTTAGTCCTAGTCTCACCTACCATGGGCCCTGTTTTGAATCGAATGTCCCTCCCCCTCCCTCCAAGGACATTAGCGCCTTTGATTCTCTCTGAATTAACAAAATATCGATGGTTGATATCGATTAACTGGCCTTGGAGAGATGAAGGATTTAGCTCATATGGTGAAGGAGGGCTCAATTTGGGATTTGACCTGAGCCTTGTGTGGTTATGTGGCCCAGGCCTGCTACCACAGCACTACCACAGCGGCCACGTTCGCCTTTACCACAGGGTCAACCGTCCGTTGGACAAAGTCCAACGAGGGGGTGGGGGTGGTCGTATTTGGGGGGTGGAAAAGGGGGGGTCGTATTTCGCGAGGTAGCGTCAATGTTACAGTAAGGGAAGGGATGTTTTTTGCCCCTCTGGAGGGCCTCGATACGACCCCCCAGGGCCAACTCCTCACGACCATCCTCCACCACCCTCGCCTGCCGGGGGCGATTCTATAGTATTTGATTCTGAGATCAGTCGACACAGCCCAACTCCGCCCACTTTTCCTTCCAAAATTACCGTCGAGCGGGGGGGGGGGGTCGTAAAATTTTCGAAATTGGTCCAACGTGACGGTTGACCTTGCTCTACCATCGTAAACACGGCCATTATTCATCTTTTATTCGGCGGGTAGATTATTTCTCATTTGATATAGAAGACTTTCCCCAAAAAAATTAAAGCCGATGTATTTATATATTCAATTCTTGGCCAACCGCTGCCAGAAGCTGCTCCCCCCCCTTCCTCCCAAAGCATTTTCAGCATTTTCGGTACCTCCCCACCTATCGATTCTAATCCTAACACTCTTCCACCTTTTTTTCAATACTTGCTAAGTTCTTAGAGCTTCGTACTTTTAGGGCTCTCGGGCTTGCGGGCAACCGCCTTGACCGATCCAGAATCGCCTACTCATGCAAGAATATGAAAGGATTGACGAAAAAACAAATAAGGTAAGTTTTTCGACAATTGTTTCTACCGTTCAAGCTTCCTTTACCTTCAGAACACCTAAAAATAGATTTTTTTCAGAAAGCATGTTTTTGTTTCTATTTCCAGGTTCTGTCGAAAAAATCCAGACATGATGGATTCGGTTCGATACGGCGCCCAAAATGCTTACGCCGAATGCCAGTACCAGTTCAACAAGAGAAGGTAAATGATTCTTCACCGACTGGATCTGGGTGACTGAGCCTCTCAGTACGAATACTGGACTCTTAGCGTGAACTAGTACCCTCATCGATCAACGACCTTGGAATTAATAAGCGATGTGATGCTGCGCGATGGCACCCGAGAATCAGCCTTTGTCCACGCTGTTTCAGCGGCAGGGGTAGCGTATCGGTGAGTAGCACCCCAAATTTTCCCACAAGATGTGAGAGGTTGGAATGCAGGGTGACGCAGGGACTGTGCCCGAGGGCTGAACGAGCGATGCGGATGCGATCAATCGATGCTGAACATCGATCCACAGGTGAGCAGCACTTAATCATCATCGTCTAGCACAGGCGCCACGACGAGCGGCGATCTGGCTTATTCAGGTCCGCACCTACGACTATCAGGGATGCTCAGACAATGTGCAGTACGGTATCGCTATTTCGCGAGAATTTGTCGACGCTGCCGAACGAGGAAAAAATGCCACACAGAGGGCTATTTTGAATCGCCAACAATATGAGCAGCGAACAGGGTGAGCTATGAGAATTTGGTATTTCTTCAACTTCTGGTCTGGAACAATGAACCATAGCAGGCATGCAACAGCATTGTAATTTTCCGGCACTATTTACCCTTTACTGCCCCACTCCTCGAGAACTGAGCCGGATTTTTATCGAAATTGGTCATTGACTGTGAATTTGGCCAGAAACTTGTCTTCGGGGGTAATTCGACCCGTAGAACACGAATATCACATTTGTTTACCGCTAGAACGCCTGGCGCTCGCGTCAGAAGCGCCGGCGCCAAAAGGCGCCAGAACATCTCGGATCCCCAAATTCGCTGGAAAGTTGTCCTCAGAGGTATTTTGACCCGTAGAATATGATTATCACATCAGTTTGTTACGAGTGAACCTGTAGCCTGCGCTACGAGCGCCCGCGCAAAACTGTTGTGATAGCGCCGGCGCCTGTGGCGCGGGCGCCAAGCGTTTTCGCTCTAAACCGGTATTATATTCGTGATCTACGGGTCAAATTACCCCTGAGGCAAGTTTCTAGCAAAATCCACAGTCATCATGGACGAATTTCGATCAAAATCCGGCTCAGTTCTTGAGGAGTGGGGCAGTAAAGGGTAAATAGTGCCAAATAATTTTAGCGAAAAGCAGCAACAGCATAAAGCTTCTTCGCAATTTGATTCTACAGCGGCTTGGAGTTAACAGTCATAAAAAGTCCCAATAACTTCTCTCGAATTAAAGCGATTTCTGTCTCCAGCACTACAATTTTGCGCAGCATTAGTGATCACGTCATCATGGAGCCGTATAAAGCAAAAAGTAAAATTTCAAATCATGAAGATTAAATCGACTAAAGAGGACATTCCTTTACCATACGGTAACCCACTACTCACAACCACAACGTCTCGTGTCATCCTACTTTTGAAAAAGACGCTGGAGGCTCAGACAAGCCACATAGCTGATTGCGTATGATATCTGCGATCTCGTTCACTTCTATATGCTTTCTTTTCTCGCTGCAAGTCCTTCCTCTCTCCTTAGCATGTAAACACTCTTTCTTCCCAAACGCAAAAAATTTATCTTACTCACCATTGCACTGTTTTTACGGCCCCCTTTTTCTCTCTCATTTTCTTGAGCATCAACAAACACCATCTTGTAGCTTTACTCGCAATTCTGGAGAGGATTAATTCAGATGATGAGTAAATTTTGCTCAGTTGCTGCCAAACTGTTATGGCGGTACAAGACTTCTGTCAACCAGGGGGTGAGAGTGTAGAAGGAAAAGCAGACGTTCTTTGTGGTAGTGGGACTAAGCCTTTCAAAGGAGGTAAAGAAAGCGGAGATTCTGTAATAGTGCGCTTGTGTGAGAGCTCCCAGACAGCACAACAAAACGCTGAATTGCCTATCAACGTTAGGCCGCACCGAGGATACCAGAGTCGATGTGCTGCTACTTCGCTCTTTGCAAATCAGAATCAGGATTTTTCCGTGAATCCTTCACGAAAAAATCTTGACTCTATTTCAGCTTAAATAACTGGCTTGAGACTCATCAGAAACAGAAAAATTGCATTTGTTTAGTAAAAAAATTCAAAAAACGAAAAGGGCTGCTACGCGTTCAAAGTACCGCCGGACATCTGTCACAAATGCTGGCGACGGGAATGCTTCCACTTGGTTCTCGGAGTGCCGTCACTAGAAACTCTTTCTGGCCTTTGACTTATTGCATTCACATCTCACACTTCTACTCCATCCCAGGGTGAATATCGCTTGAGGATTCCTCAACGGCACGTCGAGGATTCTCTGCCCGATCAGAGACGATCTCTCGCGCGGACATTCACACTCGCCATGCCGTGCCGTCTGTGCTCTCCGCGCGGATGTTCACTCTCGGCACTACTCTCGCATGGTAGAGAGCTATGGTCGAGGATTTCCTCGACCGTTATTCACCCTGCTCCATCCTACTCGAGCGATCGATTTGTCTCTACTCTCCAAAATCGCACGCTTCAATCCGATTCTTTCATTGCGTCGCCTGATACACAGCCGATTCAAGGCGGACTTCTTTCCATGTCCCGCCTTTGGCTCCGCCCCCTTTACCTTCGGTACCATAGAGGTGATCTTATAAGTGAGTTTCTACTTCGGAAACTGAAGTTTGTTGGTGAATTTTGTGTGCTGTTCCCAGTGATCACAACTGTTACTGCATGTTGAGAAAGAATGCAAGAATTTTCTGCGAAGGATTCCTTCAATTTGAGCAGTATACATGGCGCAGCAGCCTAGTTACTTGTTCTACCTTACGTCGGAAAGGAAACCTATAATTAGATTTCCTCACAAATCGCTGCTACTGCACAGTTGCATTATGGAAGTTCTACGCTGACGACAATTTTGGCCGGCCGCTACTTTTGAATGCTAGTCGTAGAATGTGATCATTACCTGGCTTTCAAATACGACGAGAAGCGTTCGATCAGATTAATGCATTTAAAGCAACAGTCCAGGGAGGGTTTCAACTAATCCAAAGCTGAGGTGTGGAAGCATGCCCCAGCCCAAGTGAAGTCGAAAGGAACTGTCACTGAAGTAAAAACTCACCTCTGAAATGCGTGAGAAGGGCTCGAAGTTCGTCGAAAAGGGCGGGTCAACCGAGCCTCGGTTGACCCGCCTCCTTGCTGCTGTGAAGAGCGCTTGCTCGAATAGCGGTCGTTGCGGGACCGCCGCGCTGTATCAGGTCGATTCCATGAGAGCGCAACTTAAGCGCTTCAATTTCGATTGCTGGCAAATAGTTATGTATTTGCAAGCATGCATGGCTATTTGCCAGCAGTTGCAATTGGAGCGCATGTACTACGGGCAGGTTCGGACAACTCGTCCAACACACGTCTCCCTAAACGGCAGGGGGAGTCCCTGTCTAAGCCCCTGCCCGACGTTTTTTTCTACTTTTTCTTTCTCCATTGACCAACTTCTCACCTGCAACGTCATTATAGGTGGTCCTTACCCGCGAATTCGTTCCTGGATTGTTGCTTTAAGCGACGATTCAAAGATCTTGGGACCCTCTCCCTCCAGAATGCGGGGTGAAGTCTAAAGTAACGAGAAATGCCCTGATTTCGTCTATTTCACGCACTGTCAAAATTGTAAGAGAAAAACCGGAAAACAAGACGACCTTCTTTCCCGGAACAACAATCCTTTCAACTTCAACAAATACCCTGTCCGTTCTTTCCGAAATGATACATAGTTAATTATGCTGAGCCACGGAAACGTTTTCTCGTTCGAATTGTCCGAACCGTATCCTGGTTTGATCCAGTTCGCGGCTAGAGAAAATGTGTAGTTCATAGTTCAGCATCCTTTGGACGACGATTTTAAATTTCTGGTCAAATCAGTGCGGAAAAAAGGTAGTGAAGTTTGAGGAGAATCTAAAATCTGTGGTGTTTGTCAGGGAAAACGAAAAAAAGGAAGAGAAAAGTCCTGCTCTTGAGAATGTTCAATCAGATATTGTTGCTATAGAACGATTTCCATTGTGTCCCTTTGCTGTTTGATGGATGACGTCTAACAGATGAAATTCAAAGTGAAATTGTAGTCACTGGATGAATGAGCTCTCAATCACCTCAAAGAAGATGATTTTTATCTCATTTCGGCGTTCTTTTGAATCTTGGGGAATTATACGAACATTCCAATCCATGTGCTTTTGCACGGGCAATAAAAAGTAACTAACTGCTTTGCTACCATCGGTTGACAAGAGCGGTCTTGAAATGAGGAAGATCTATGAGGTGAAGGCTAAAATATGTATTAGGTTGTTGCCATACAGATGTCGCAGAGATCCACTTTCACCCCACTGGGCAGCTTTTGAATTTTCGGAGATACTTTGAAAAAGGACATCTAAGAGCATAGAAGTGACTAGTCTCTTAGCCATATCATTTTCTTTCTTTTTACTTGAATTTTTCCTTTCAACGATGATTAAAGGCAAAGGTCGGGATTAGTTGACCAAACCAACCCTTTCGGTCATGCCTGTACTTGGTTACGCACCCGTAGAGATGTTCCCACACTCAAAACCCGAAACGGGCCCAGGGCATGTACTATGCGCTATCGCCGCCTGGCCCCGCTACGACCGCCCACCTTGGGATGTGGTGCATGGCTGGCATAACGTGTGAAATCAGCTAGGTTGATTGCCGTATCAACCGATAGAACGACTGACATCTCCAGAAAACTTGTTTGTACGTGCCTCTTCCCCAAGCCAGCCTCCTTCACTGCTAGTGGGAAAGAGGGTTTTGTTAACGGCCTTGTCGACGGTTTTTCTCAGTTTTTTCTCCACTGTCGTTCCACTTCGCATCTCTATACTCAGTTTCAATCGCCATAATACCCCCTTATTGAGCCCGACTTTTGCCTTTAACCGAAATTCCCGAGTACATTTCCAGTTACTGTAGGCTTTCGCAAAACAATAGGTCACTTACATGAGAGGGTGCACTGATTTGGCAAGAAATAATTTGGCGATTACACAACCACGAAGTGTAGCCACACGATGGCCAAGGTGCTTATCGCAGAAAAATCTCCCAGCCAAAAACTACAAGACCACAACGAAAACGTTTGACCTTTCCGCTACGCAACTCCACTCAGTCTCCATCTATGTAAGTGCTGCTTATCTAGACAACGTTGGTACGTTGTGAAAGAGGAACATTCCTGAGACAACGAAAAAATTTTAATTTATAATATGGGAGTCCAAGTCGCCTGCGCATAGTTGCTACATTTTTTCCGAGAAGAACTTCTAAACTCAACGTGAGGGATGGCGAACCCTCCTCTAACAAATATACATCTCTTTTTTTGGAGTGATATAACAAATTTTATGTCGTTGGGGGTAGGGGAAGGGATTGGGAAGATGTGAATCACTCATGTTCTCCCTAACGCTTTTCCCCTCTCCTGAGCTTAGTCCCAGTGTCATTTACTATGTCATTTGCTATACTGAATGCCCGGCCCCCCCCCCCCAACGATATAAGCGTTTCATATTTTAGGCCAAAGCATATATGTCGCGCGACAAGTTAATATTTGAGTGTTGCAACAGAACACAAAATACCACTGACACGAGATATAATTCCTTGTGCTTCAAGCTCGTGTCACTAACCAGGGAAGTTTAAAGGAGGAATTCACGATTAGAATGAAGGTCGAAGAAAGGGAAACTGACCTAGTTGAGGGACCCACGGACCTCCTGAGGGTGCGAACTGACGCGCAATTCGCATGGAAAAATTTGACCTCGGCGACCTATCATGCCTCAAAGCTGGCGGGTCCGGCGATCTCCGCCCACCGATCATCTGATCACTCGCCGTAGTTCAATACGTGGCGAGTGATTAGATAGCTGAGAGAGCGTAGTGTTGAAGAGGGCACAGCGATGAGAGTCGCATCAATGCTCGAATCAACGGGCAAGGAAGGGGTACCATTTCTCGGGTTCTGGGCCGTTTCTCATGGTTCTTCCTTCTTTCGTGTACCACTCACCATCCCTAGGTTAATTTGAAATGGGTTGCTTTTTCATCGTGAATTCGTCCTTTAAGTCCCAATCGATCTTTAAGAATTTAGACCTAGGAAAACGATAGAGCCTGGGATGGTGTTACAAATTTTTTAGGCCAAAATTGCTACCTAGACTTACCAGGTAGGTCATTAGGGATCGAAGTGGTCCCAAGTACGATTCTCCTTTTCGAAAAAGTTCTGGATGTATGAATTGGGGCATCCGGCTCCATGCTGCCATATGCCCTGCGTCAAGGAAGTTTGTCACATGTCATCTTTGGGGGGCTGTAGAGAATTCCTTGCACGTAAGTTTTTGTCAAACACCACTTTACCAACGCTGCATTAATCACAAATTTTGATCGCTCACAGTTTCCTCGACAAGTTCACGAAGCAGTTTTGCTTATCATATTTTTAACCAGCATTCTGGGGCTCTATCGATTTACCTAGGTCTCAATTCAAAATGCCATGGGAACTTGAAGCACTTCAATGGTAAGACTTCAATGGATTCTTCGTTTATTGAACGTGCCTTTACTTTGAACTTAAGGTGGAAGGTTATATTTTTTTTCTCAATTTTTTTTTGATCTGACTTCGTATTTCTAGTGGAGAGCACAACGATTGTGAGGGTGCAGACCCTCGCATGTTCTAAAATGGGAATATGGAAGCGGTTGAAGGGGTTTTGCAAAGCTTTGAGCACTTTGTTTCGCGCGCTTCAGAGCCTGGAAGAACAGGATATTTACGACCTTCAATGAATAGCTCTATCGTACCCCCAAGAAAAAATTCGTCCACATGAACTCATCGTGGAGTGTGCCCCCGGGAAAGCAGTTACGTAACAACAGTACAGCGTTTCTGCTTTTGAGGTAGCGATCGTGATAGATTTAAGAAGGTCCAGAGGAGACTTGGTGGTGCTCAATGATACGCTAGTGGTGAAAAAAAAGCGGAAAATCACCAGAGAACAGTTAAACGGGAGACCCCCTTCTTTGGCCATCGGTTTGGATCAGTCAGAAACTGGTAACGAAATCAAAAGCGGACGGTATGACGAGCTCATCGCCAGTGCGCAGTGGCCACCATAACCAAACCACGCTCCACCAGGGTCAAGCGTGCGTTGAGGAATCCTCGACACGTCGCAGGGGGGGGGTCGTATTGGCCCGCTGGGTGGAAGAGATCGAGCCATTTTGATGCAGTGGGATCATCACCGTCGGAAGACAAATATCAAGGATGAGTCGATGCCAGGCCAGAGGATTTCCAATGAAAATGATATTTCACCCACACAAAATTTTCGTGATTCTGAGGCGTCCGGTAATTCTTAGTTACTTCAGTGTTTTATCACCACACAAGTTAAAGAATCTGAATTTCGCACGCTTTCCAAGAGATATTTCATCTTTCAAGTAAGACCCCGAATCTGAAGGGATGTGAGGTACACGGCGCATCCGAGAAAGGGTCTAGTTGTTGCGCGCGCTTCAACTACGGCTCCTTGGACAAACAACCTCAATTCAGGAACAATCGAGAGAATTCTGAAAGTGTCCGTGCGCATTTACAGGGAGGTGTACACCATTCAACACTGCGTTAACGGACTCTTCAGGGTTAAATTTATAAACATGTAACCTTTAAAGTTGAGAAACGCTAATCAATCACTTTTCTTAGAAAGAGAAAAGCAGTGATTTCAAATCTGCTCTTACTTTAGTACATAATCGCCCTTAAAAGGATATACAGCCGTTGAAATAGTGCCAATGTAGCGAAAAAGTACCTTTCGGCGGTACTCGTGCGAAAATCCTCAACGTAGCCGTTTTTTTAATACTGGACGTTTGGAGCAGTTCTAGTAAGCATTTGATAGAGCAAATCTTCTAGTTTATGATGGCGTATTTACTTTTCGGATTGGATGAGTTTGAACGGAGTTATGGCTTTAGGAAGTAAAAAAACTCGCACTCATCACAAATTTTCCTCGTTAATTTTGCAAAAATCCTCAACGTGGCCATTTTTTGAATACTGGACGTATGAAGCTGCTTTAGCGACCGTTTGATAGAGAAAATCTTCTAGTTTTGTATGACGTATCAACTTTTTGAATTTGACGGAAATGAAGCAAGTTATTGCTCCGGAAAGTGTAAAAACTCGTGCTCGTCTCGAATTTTCCTCGTTAATTGGCCTAAATTTGTTATTTCTTATAACTTTTTGTAATTTCTGTACTGATTAGAAAAAGCTCTTCACAAAACTTCCAAATCTACTTTCAGATTGAAAATTCGTCATATTTGAAGAAAGTTATAATCATTTGAATATTTGTTCAAATTTCAATAGTAAATAAGCTGCTCCACGGTCAACGCCAAAGTCCAGTCAACACACAGCTGGCGAAGGCGGTTAAAAAGCTTCTTTCAACTGAAGGGCTACGTGCAAATTGAGAACCACAATCTGTGTAGTACTAGAATTTGGTAAGTCTTGTGGAGGAAATAAATAAGAACAGATGTTGGGGTATGCCATTTTTAGTGGCTAGTTTGTCGTTTTCTGGTCTGTTTCTCGTTTGCTCGTTTGGTAGGACTCATCAGTAATGATTATTCTTTGACTTTTTCACTTTTGTACTTTTAAACGAATTTTTTTGTGGGCGGTGGGGTAGCAGGGCTTTTTATGAGCAGTTTTGGGGAGAATTAAACAAGCTTTTCAACCTTTTCATAGTTCGGCTTTTGAAGAGGGTTGTTTCATGGACTTCGGCCTCCGGCGGAGGGTGGTGGGGGGGGGGGGTCGTATTTCCAAATTTTCCTCAACGCCTCGCTTGACCCTGGCTCCAATCGAGTTGCTCCAGTTGTGCCGCTGCTGGCAACGCAGCTCGTCCAAATCACCAACTAAACTAGTGGGCGGATCGCTTTTGGGGGCGGAGTGCTTTCGAAGTCCTGCTCAGCAACCAGCGCACCTTTCGTCGTCGCTTCCCTGGCAGCCAAGTAACTGCTTCGTGTGGTGCATATGCTTCCCCGATGCGCTCCCTCTTATCGTAATGGCTGCCCTTAAGACTGTGTATTCGAAAGCTGGTTGGTCATTTTCTCCGTTATCTGAGACATCGGCCCTCCAGTGATATTGGTCATGGCCTGTCTGCTGGGAACAACTGTTAGCTGAAAAACTGAGATGCACCAGACACGACAACTTGTCCTGTTGTGCTGATAATGAGGGCAAATTCTCCGTGGAATTACAAATGTCATGTGACGACAAAGCAATCTTGGTAGTCGGACGTTTGCTGCTGGAATATGGTCATTCAATCCGATTTCTCTGATAATCCCAACAAAAAAGTCAGGTGTCGATTTCTACAGGGCCAAACCGTCGAGGCCCATGTTCATTTCACGTGAACCATTGCTCAGAGGAAAGAGTTCCTCTAGAAACTATGGTCTCACATAAAAATGGTCTTGTATGAAATTTACCTATTAGGGTTAGCCTAGCCCTTCAAGTTATTCTATGTATCATGGGTACATGGGCGCAAAAGGTGTAGTGGCAAGTGGCACGCTTACCACGCGAGCGGTCCGGGGATCAAATCCTGGGTCGTGAGTCGCCCGGGCCAACCAAGCCTTCCATCCCTCCGGGAATTGGTACCAGACTTGTCTGGGAGGATAAAAACACTGACTTGTACATCGGCTGGCCCCCGCAAGTCATTGTATAGGCCACATCGCATTCAAACGCCACTACGAATGTACAAATGGAAGTAGAATGCGTGCCGCATCCCAAAAAGGGATTGATCAACGGCAAATGCTTTATCCTTTTGTTATCATGGGTACACTACTTTGCACTCCAAACCTGCTTTCGCAAAAAAAATATTACTGTGACTCTCACAAGGTTGGTGAGCTACGAACCATTTAGCCCAGCCGGGTCCTGAACCCGGACCACGTCTTTTCTAGGCATGGGTACTCTGAGAGGTCATATTATACCTTGACTCAGCTCTCAGTTTAACCATAGGTTAGGCGCTCATGTCGTTGGGGATGACATTCAAGTGATTGAGCCACTTACAGTACTTGGGGCTGAGCCTCGGGGAGGGGAAGGGGCTCTGGGGGAGTATGTGAGCAGACTATGTTCTCCCTAGCGTTTCTGCTCTCGTAGGCTTGTCCTAGTGTCAACTATCGGCCCTGCACGGGAGCCCCCAAGGACGTGAGCGCCGGTTACGCAACTAGGTCGCAGCATTATCGTCCAAGAAGCACAATTTACGAGCGGGAGTCCCAGATAGCCCGGAACTCAGCTTCCTTGTGATAACCATTGTGTCGCGATTGAAAAACAGCAATTAAGACAACAACGAGTGTATCTCCAGCAATTTCCGTGATCGCTAAGGAATTGCTGGAGATGACATTAATAACTTTCACTTTCTATCTAACAGCTGATCATGAGAGCTGTGTACCATGTCTTTTGGTTGCCATGGACTCGCTGTGCTTTTCTTCCCTGCTATCCCTACTT
>MU871122.1:10030-25054 GCA_036418205.1 Ostertagia ostertagi
AATTGATTTATTATTTACTCAATTATTTATTCAAGGAACCAACTTACGATTGGTAGTACATGCCTTCGCCAAAGAAATCCGACGCATCAATTTGTTCCAAGTTGTCGGTCATTGCCACGATCTATAGAAACTCTTGCTTTTGATATTGAAAATACTAATTTTATTGAGACACCGGTTTTATAAAAGGAATTTTCGCCTCACGCTCTGCACTAGATAAAAAACAAGAATGTTTTGAAAACTCGGAGTTGGCAAGCCGGGTGTGAGGATGCGCCGCGCACTCATTTTCTTCATAGATCTGCAGAATCAATCGAATTCGTTCAGACTTTGACTGTTACTCGAATCTTGAGGCGATGGAGCATTAAAAACGGCTGCGTCAGTAAGTTCATTAATATTTGATCTACGGCGGAGGAGACTCACCTTGCGAGCAGCGTTATCAACTCGCTCCTCTCGTGTCATGAACTCCACTGGGATTGGGTCATGAAGTTCAGGTGTCGACTTGACGAATTCCAATATCTCGGCCCGTCTCTGTAAGAAGGATCATGAAGTAAATCCAGAGAGTTCTTTTTCTCTGCGGCAGTAATGATCGTGTGACTCACTATCAGCCCAGTGGGAATGCGCCTTGGAATTACCCGAAAGTACCCACCAATTAGTAGTGCCTGGGTTCTATTATATGTATTAGGTTGGAAAGAAAGTCCTGCGAACACTTTTTCAATTTTTTGATTTTAATTTATCTTTTTTGTTTACAACTCCTGACCGGTCTATATCTACCATGAGTGTCCACCACTTGTCTTCAACGCTCAGAAAATTTCTTGATGCTCCTTTGCCAAAACCCAGCGGAGTGCGGGTCGAGAAAGGAGGCGACCTCACTTTCGAGTTGGAGTTGATCGTCTAATTATTTCGTTATCAAGATGATGATTTAAAATCTTGCCGCAACTCCAGAATTTCTTACCGGGCTTATTTCGGATCATGGTGATTCGCAATGTCATGAAAGAAATGAATATTGTCGCGGTACGAGGGCTCTTGACTGCCTCGGCCAGCTTCTGGTATTCCACAGCCTAGGCCTCTACCTACACAATGGTGCCCATAACGAAGGATATAGTAAGAGCGCTACCTGTAATGGAGTGTGAGGGACGCTGGCTGGCTTCTTATAAAAATATCAAAAGATCGGAAGCGCTGGTAAAGGTGAAACACGTTGTAGCGGTGAACGACATGCCTGTTGAAGCTATTGCAGATAGTGTTGGTCTTTGACACGAATCCATAGTTATGAGACATTTGTACTAGACAGTGACTCGGAGTGTGGATTTACTAGTGGTCGAGGTTTTTCGAATTTTCTTGGATAACTACTTACTGCAGCACTTATATCCACCTCGTGGATTAAAGCCTCGACAATGCTCTACCATTTGTTAGTCTATTGGATTTGTTCAGAAAAAAAAGAAATTGAAAGAATGTCGCAGAACTTTCTTCCCAACCTAATGTATTAGGTTGTCCCATAATTAGTGAATCACTTTACATTTATTGTTATTAAAAATCCAAGAAAAATGGTGAAGGCATGAAACATGTTTTGCGAAGTAGCATCCACATTATCCTACCTGAGCGATTACTCGGCCCATGTACATGCTGCCTTCCGTGGCTGATACTTCAATTTTTCTGGAACCTATTTTTGAGCTCCCCTTCTTAATCACTTCTGATTAGGATCTTTCAAACGCCCAACAACATAGAGAATCAACCAGCGGATAGGCGAGGGCACGCTCCCTCAATCCGCGGTCTGCTTGTAATTCACTCTATCGAGAGGTTGGCTTTTTGAGTTGAAGATGACCCACACTCCAACTACCCCTCAAGTGGCAATCTCACTGCTGTACCCAGCGCCACTGAGGGTGGATCTGGACAAACTTGTCGCCATTTGCTGGAGCATGTCCGGCTTATTAAACTGATGGAATGTAGACATCTACGTAGAGTTGTAAAGATTTTAAAATATTTAGTTTGTATCTTGTATGCTGTGAGCCCGAAACAGCTCCACACACGATCTGACATCATCATGTTCCTTCTGATCTCTCTTAGTTCCTTACAGTGATCATCCGGCATATGCATCAGGTTCTGGACTGGGTGGAGTGTACTAGCAAATCTCCAAACAAGCAGCAGCTTAGCATGAAGGGTTCGGGAGTTCTGACAGCAAAAGCCGAACCCCCTTTGAGTCCGACCCTTCCGAGATATTGTATGAGCACGAGAGTGACCTTACGCTGGGAACCGCCGCCCAGTAATACTAGGGTCACTGAAGAAGATCAGCATCTACAGCGCAATGGCGACGCGTTCAATTTGAAAGTAAAGCAAGACAAAGTCTGCTTTTTTCCTGAGGTCGTTCGACCCCACCTTGCGGAGAATATTCATAAAAAATTGGAGACTTCCAGGCTAGCACTTCTTTCACCTCCTATATGTGGCCCTATCCTCGTGTCAACAAAATACAACTCAGTCTGACCTCTAGCGCTCTTCTCCAGGAAGAAACTTTACGCTAAGTGACATGACCTCAAACTCGACTTCCGATCTTTCTTCGATCAATAGCTCCTGGAATTCTAGAGATAAGGCAGCAACTAAATTTCCTTGTTTAGGCAATACATTGTAGATGACAGAGATGTATGTT
This sequence comes from Ostertagia ostertagi, assembly GCA_036418205.1. NCBI lineage: Eukaryota > Metazoa > Nematoda > Chromadorea > Rhabditida > Trichostrongylidae > Ostertagia > Ostertagia ostertagi. The sequence goes on from MU871122.1 coordinate 12,666, forward strand.
TGGATGAGCAAAGACTCCATAAAAAAGAAAAAAAATTTGAATTCAAAAATACCCAAAGTGATTCACTAATTATGGGACAACCTAATAGAATTATCTCTATACTGCAATTCCGTGTCAAGCAGACTTGAACCCATTGCATTTTTTTCTTCGAAGCACTGCAGTTTCGAATGTCATTGAACTCATTGGTGAAGGAGCGTTAAGGTGTCACCGACGCACATCCGCAGCATGTCCGAAGTCCTAGTCGACCAATGCGTTCCCAACATTAGCATCGCAAACCGTTCGCCGCTCCAGCCATCGTGATTACCTGCCTTAAAGACCACATGCCTTCTTCCATCCAAATGTACACCAGTGCCCCCCCTGTGTACCGTGACTCCCTCGACAAACCCCGCAATACACATCCGCAAATCTACCTGAAGTCCTGTCCTCCCACCCATACCAGGAAACCAGCCCATTGCCTTCTCGCAGTTGTCCCACAATGTGCCTGCATGCCCGTTCCTTGTATATCCGATGTCGTTCGTTTGGATGAAGGATGACCATTCCTACGAAACAACATATAATAATTGAATTTCTTCAGAATACTTTTTGACTACACTAATATATAAACACTATTTCTGTGAACATGACTCTCCATCTATATTTTGAACAGGACGCTTTAGGATCAAAAGACCGGCTTACAGCCCGATATGGTTCTTCAAATAATGCTTTTTGAGAAGCTTCATTCCAAATAAAAATAGTCCGCGCAATAAAAATAGGAATAAAGTCTATGAAGCATGCGAGCCAATGATGCCCTCTAAATAATCGAATAAAATCTTATTGGTACAGTATTCAATTCGTTTCCGCTCAATTCGCCATGTCTTTCTTGAGAGGCAACGAGACACAGGCGCGGCTTGCGGACGCGTGGTGTGTGATTAGCGCTCGCCATGTCTCTGAGGAGCAACGAGACACAGGACCGCTGCGCGACCGCGTGCGACTGATGAGCGCCGATCACCACATGGAAAATTGGCTGGATAACAAACGTTATTTTTGCGCAGATTACAACAGGGCTTTTCGCATGGTAAGGCCTGCCACAAAAGCACTTGAGAATACTGCCTGAAGATTAGCAAAACATAGATAAAAAACCAAAGGAAACCGATATAGAATAGACTGGAAAGCAGAGTGGCGAAAAATTCGATCACTTCTGATAGTTAAAGTAGAGAATTTCGGATATCGGACTAAGGGACAGTAAAGCCTTCGCGGAATTCGGAAAGTGGGCAAAAAAGCTTTAACTTGATGTAATAGAAAGTGAATTGCCGCCATCTTCAACGAACCACAGTAATGAAGGGTGAAAATTGTGAATCCGAATAAGTTATCGTGAAGAAAATTTCTTTCCAAGAAAGAGGAAGGTTTTTCGAACGAAAAGGCACAAAAGTGAAAGGTGGAAGGTGAACACTGAGTGCAGATGGCTTCTGGCTCGCAAAGCAGTTCCGGGCGACAGTCTCTATCAGTGACCAAACTAGAGTACTCCGACAGATTGATGGCTACACTGATTATTTCTCGGGGAATAGCAACATAACAGACAATCCGAGTGGTCGGTGAATGTACTTCATTATTACCGTCCAACAGAAATCCTATCTCAGGGAACAGAATACGATCCCCAGACTTGAATAGCCGGCCAGGTGGGGCTAACGTACAGGAGGATTGCTCGATAGGGGATCGTATTCGCTTCTCTGAGAAGGGGTCCAACTGAATTCGTGGTTGTATTTCAGAAGAATAGGTACCGAGATTGAGTACATGAGAGGGGATTTTTGGAGAGGTTCGCTAGGTCTTTTTGAGAAATTTTCGCGGAATCCGATGGAGTTCTTTGATTCACCGATCATTCTTGATTTGATTGAACTAGATACCCTTTGGATGAGCTGCGAGATTCTAGGGAGGAGGAGGAACGGTGAAGGTGCGCGGCGGGGTGGGGTGGAAGGTTAGAGGGACTCTAGAATGGGACTCTTCCAGCTAGGTTTTCTTGACATAAAACACCCGAAATGAATGATTCGATAACAGTCTCGAAGCGATTTTGTAACATGTTCCGGCGAAGTTGGGCTGGGAAGGCAAAGTTTGATTAGAACCCGAAAACGTTTTAGATGTAATTGGACCGGGTTCAAAAGTTGTTTCAAGCCGCAGTGATCACGAGAACCGGGGAGGGGGGGGAGGGGCCGGTGCGGTTTTGATGACGTCATTCGTGGTCGTTGGTAAACTAGAGCCTTCACCGCGTTGGGGAAATGGCTCGGAAAATCTCTTATTTCCCTTCCACCAGACATTCATGACGTCATCAAAACGGCAATGTACTCCAACTATCGTGATCAATGCCTTTAACGATCTGGCGATATGCCAACATGAAATTGAGCATCTGATAAAAATTACAGAACAAATAAAGCCAGAAGGCCCACATCAGGATGATTCCATGACTAAGTTGCACTATTAGTGCCACCAAGTGTGGACACTCCCTCGGTTTGGTTTCGGGAGGCCTAGCCCCGTACGGATTATTATGGGGGGAATCGGCAACAGTATAGCAGTAGAATCCAAACTTTCATAAGAAATCGACCGTTCAATACAAGCAAAGGATTCAAAAAGGAAAGATTGTAATCACACACATTGAGATGAATTGAAACTTGTTTACAACTCGAAGCGCAAGTTCGAAGTGTAATAGGAGAGAATTTCATTGAATGACTTATAGAAGACGTAGATCAATTAAATCCCTTCAATATAATAGCAAGAACAGTACAGTAATCATCATTCAAACCTCAGATACCCACATTTCTCCTTTAAACTGACAATAATGAAATGTAATTTGTGGCAAATTGGTCATGGACATCACCAAACGGCCAATATCAGTAATTGACCGAGTCAAGTGCTATCGATCGATGATAACCACCCACGACGAACACCATCCACACTCGGACAACAATCGATGGTCGATAAGGAGCGCCAGCCTGACCACCACTTCATTTGTCCTTCTTCGGATGAAATTCCTACGATGCGTCTGGCCTCGTCTAGGGTCAGGATCTTCGTGAGTTGGGAAATTTCCTGCGAAAAAGTGCGATGGTAGCTGTGATCCTTAGAAGGGGATATAGTATTTGATGAAATTGGCATAGGTTTTCTTCAGTAGATATGAGAGATGATTTTTTGCGGGAGAATTTTTATGAAATGGAGGGAAATTTACAGTTCTAACAGTGTAAATAGTTGTACGCTCCCATTACCCTATTCTGCCCCGATGAATAGACTTCCTAGATTTAAGGTGCTCATTTGCCAAGTCTTCAGAGAACAGTAGTACGGAAAACTGGTGGCCATATGGAGACTCTTTTCAGAGAGAACAGTCCTTTAATTTGAAAGAAAAATCGAAATTTTCCCTGAATATTCCAACCGCTCAGTTCCGTAAGTTGGCTTCCAGAGCCAAGGCATGTCGAGGAGAGTTACCTTTCAATATAATATTAGGTACCGGATATCTTAATGTCGTTTTTTCACCAAGAGTTTTGGACCAGCAATATTTCAGTTCAAAACCCGGGGAGAATTAGTTTAATCATAAAATGACTTACTAGGATCCCCTCATCTAACAGTTTGAGTGGAAACCTTGCACGATCCAAGCTCGGAATTTTTTGAGTTAAAAAGGAGAGGCAGGTCGGTTTTGACATCCTCTGATAAATCATCCCTCTTACTTGCTAAAAAGTAAGGCCTGGACAAAGTAAGTATACAGCTGGTTAGCGTAGGGTCTGCATTGCACGACAGAAAAATTAGAACTTATCAGCCCAAGTGGGCAGTTTTTTACGGAGACTTTTTTGCAACATAGGGTCAAAAACGCACCCTTTTTGAGCGCGCGTGAGAGGCAGGTGAGCACATTTATCAGAATATCTTGCGGAATCAAATTCATAGGAATGTTTGCGCATCATCAATCCATCACAGTGAAAGTATCCTACCATTTCAGCACAAGTCTGGTGCAGCCCCTTCTCAGCTGGCTTAACTAGGGCCATCTTTTTGAAGACGATTGCAGGCATCCTTTCAAAAACTTCACTGTCTTTTAAGAAAACTGAGGAGAACCGGTGAGCATTCCAAACGGTAGTATTCCCTCTAACAAAAGCAATGTTAGTTTGGTTGGCGGATCTGTAGCTCCCAGCCCGACTTTGATGGCATTTGGTACACACATACGAATTTGCGCAATGAACCCAGGAATTTTCAGAAAAAGGTATAAAAATTGGGGGAGAGGTAAATTGTAAAGTAACAATAGGGACTAATAAGCAACATATTACGTAGTATTAATAAGCAAAAAGAACGTTCTGAGAAATTGATTTTCCATGGTAATCGGCCCCGAAACTTCCTGAACTCAGAAAAACGACATTAAGATATCCGGTACCTAATACAAAAACACGCAGAGGGCGCTAAACCGTTTGGGTGCTGTGATGTGTTTTTAATTCCTTTATAAGAAATCGTGTCACCCTCAACAATCACTGTTACATAAATGACCAAGTTTCGGCGTTGACAATCCCTTTTGAGGACGAGTCAGAATCTCACTTCCACTCAGTTAAGACCGTTATGTATCCCATTTGACCTTAATTGGTTCAGTGCAGCTGACACATGGTATTCTCGAGCGGCGCTGAAGAGCTTGGACGAAATAATCGTCATCGAACAACGTTTCATGGTGATGTTGATCCTTCTAAATTGGTGCGATCGCAGTTGTACAGGGTGCAATAAAATTACTCGCTCAGTTACAGCGGTTGTTCCTTTGATACTTGTAAACGATCAGCGAGCAGTTGGCGGTCATTCTTTGAACATCCACGTCCTCTATCAGTGCTTTGAATTACACTTTACAGCGCCAACGTTTTTCAGAATGGTTGGACTATATGTATCCCGGCCAATTACATTACTTAAAGGGAGGATTGCACGGAAAGAACGAAGGTCGAAGAAGGGAGAAATCGCCTAGTGGGGAGAGCGGTGAATCTCTTGAGGGTGCGGACAGACACGCAATCGGCATCGAAAGATTTGACCTCTGAGATCTAGCATGGCTCAAAGTTGGCGAGTTCGGCGATCTCCGCCCACCGATCGTCTGATCACTCGCCGTAGTACAATAGGTGGCGAGTGATTAGATAGCTGAGAGAGCGTAGGGTTGAAGAGGGCAAAGCGATGAGAGTCGCATCAATGCTCAAATCAACGGACAAGGAAGGGGTCCCATTTCTCCGGTTCTGGGCCGTTTTTCGTGGTTTCGCTTTCTTTCTGGTACTACTCACCATCTCTACCTCAATTTGGAATGGGTTGCTTTTCCATCGTAAATTCGTCCTTTAATTTAATTCGTCCTTTAAACGTGCTTGGTCCCAGTGCAAAAACAATAGCCAAAATGCTGCTGGTGCATGGCACAACTGTGGAGCTTGTCTTCAAATGATAAAAGGAATCGGGAGCTTTGAAATACCGCTGAGAATGATGGTACCGTAGCTGCAACCTCCACGAAAGATGTTAAATTCGTATGAGATATGGTACGACCCAGTCGGACGAGGTCGCTGATAATCACAGTTACAATCACAGCTAGAAAAAAAGCTATCCCCAGAGCTGTCACACTGCTGAGAAAAAGCTATCACTTTGACTAATAGCTGCCAAAATGCCTCACTCCATGCTCCATCCATAAAGATAATCCGGTGCGAGAACTTCAAGATGTTTTCCGAATGATTACGTCGGCGCGCCACCGAGAGATGGTCTTCTTCGGTGAAATGCCGTTCAGGGTGAACTCAACTTCCGATCGTCAAAATGATGGAGGACTTTGCCTAGGGACGGTGGAAGCTGACGATAGATGGAGAATTCGTGAATGTTACGGAAAGGCAACAAAATCATGGTTTGGTTTGCGATTAGCCATGAAGTCGTGTCCCCACTTGTTTTCATCAAAGAGGATACTTTAACTGAAGCAGTGCTCAATCTGGAAGGTTGCTAACGTCTCGCTTTCCTGTACAAAATCCCACAATGGATCCGGACCGCTCGTGTTTCAGCAGGGTGCAGCACTAGTTGGTAGATCGAAGGTGACATCGCAGCACGCGAGAACACCAGCCCTGGTCTCACCAGCGCTCAATTACGGTCAATCAAAAGTACTTACTTCAACAGAGTGGAATATTTCGTGTTGAGCTTTTCAGAGAGCAAGGCCTGCTCGTAACAACACCACCCAGCCGCAGCCCAGATAACGAACCTGCTCTACGTTTAGGAAGAAATTTGTTTGGAGCACCTACGCGCCACAGTCTACGACCTCTCTTTGCAACTAAAGGCTAAAGCTCGGTCTGAAGAGACACTTTGAAATGTGAAGCCGGTTTTGATAATGGCATTTCATTCGTAAACTTCTGTCAGAAAACGAGCCTTCAATTTATTGTTTTACAGATCTTACAAGGCGGAAACTTGAGCAAGTAATTTTGGCGCACCCTGTAATGTTGCTGTAGAGTATAGGAAGAGAATTCTTGTGTACTGAGTAGAAGGATCCCAATTATTTCGACGGATTTATGACCTTCTGTCTTCACAGAGTCGGAGGATACAGGTTGATTAACGTGACACACAGCTGCATCGTGTGCACTCAGGACTCTACACGAATTTCGCGTGTATGTACTATGTGAATTTGGTAGGTTATGGTGACACTCTCTAGAAACGATCTCGATGGCCGATCTTTACAAGGTCCTGCCGATTCTATTCAAAAAAAATGGCGACAAAGCGTGCCTCCACTTGTCTGCCGCGTGATATCGCGACTCTTTCAATGCAGCTCCTCTTACAGTTACAAGTGCTACCTTTCCATTTCGGGGCTTATTTAACGATGATCTTAGGTTATCAGCTCTTTTGAAGGATGGAAGATAGTAGCGAGTCCCCGAGGCTTACATGTACTCGTTCTTTTGGCTTAGAGCGCGACAAGGCGCTATGGCTTTTCCAAGATCCTCCGAGCTCCATTTCCTCGGTTTGCAAGGTTGTTTCTAAATCTGTTCACGGGTAAGCACAGCTCTGAACGAATCTTTAATTTTAAGGTTTTTCGATCAACTTTTTCACAGTTTTCTTTAATCGCTTGCTCCGCTTCGACTGTTTCCCTGCTCTTCATCTTCGTGCGCCCAAGAATCTCCAGCTCATGATCGCGCTTCTGCTTGTAGGTGCACGGCTGTGCACCGCATCATGTCAATACCTTCTTTATACTGGCGCGGCGTGATGAAGTCTAGATCGTTGGTTGTTTTTCGAAGCGCGCTCTCCTGATGCTTATCTAAGGGATGAATTATTGGGCCAATCATAATTTCCTTGGAGCGTGTAGAAGTCTTCACGGATAAGCATCCTCCATCATGAACAACACAAAAAAGACACCCTAGAGAATCAGTATAGAAAGTAACCAAATTGGAGATGGGGCCGAAAATTGCTTCGGAAAGTACACGTTTTCGAGGTAATAACGCACGCGGCATATTAAACCAACGTTTGATACGGAATCCGATCCAAAGATCATGTAAATGTTGACGTCCCCACCAGGGTCAACCGTCCGTTCGAACTGTTCGAACGAAGGGGTCGCATTTTGGTCGGAAGGGGGTCGCAATTTCGAGGACTGCCAGCCACAGGCGCGTGCGTGGCGTATCCGAGGGCAAGAATTGTTTGTGCAGACCGCATTAGATTCGATTAATTATGCACAGAGAGACAGTTTTAGGCAAATTACGGTGTTTTCCTTGAGGAATAGAGAACAGTTGAATGCATCCCTATGAAAGGTTTGACTTCTCGGGGCTGAAATTAAAGTTCTTCGGGACCTATTTTCTGAGGACGATTCTTCCAGACAACGGTAAAACATAAGAAAGCAGAAATCTCGTAGTCTTCAAAAATGTCTTCGCCCCTCCCCAACAAGTTCTTTGAAGGAAGTTATTATTGCTGAAAGCTCAAAAACTCGCATGTGCTGCTCAAAAACCTATGGGAACAAAATGTTCGAACGTGTGATTTTCTCGGAAAATGGATTTTGAAAAACGGTTTGGTGCTTGTCAGAAAGAGCAAATCCTGTACTTTCACCCCATGAAAAAGTGCATCACAGAAATGAAAATGAAGTGAGTTATGGTCGCTGAAAGCCCAAAAACTCGCTTTTGCACGAAAAATGTTCGAACGGGACAATTTTTTGAAAAAGGGGACAATCACTAAAACTTTTTATACTGTTTTGTTAGAGAAATATTTGAAGTTTCTGAAACTTTTTACAGATTTCCAAAATGTCGCATACGAAAGATTTTATGGGCCTTCAAAGTTGAAGGTGCGCCTTCTTAGAATTTTGGGTTTTCCACTTCTAACAGAAGTACTTTCCGGAGAGTTAGGCAATCCTTGTAGTTTTCTGGAAGCGCACCTCAGGCACAATCAAAATCTACCTCAACAAGTCAAAAAAATACGTCCCAAGAAAGTTATTCCCCTCTAAAATTTTTTCTTCGCCGCGTCCCGTTCTTCCAGCGCCCGGGTGATACCTGCCGCGCTCCAAGGCTGACGCGACGACGCGCAGACGCTTTCTGGCGCAACGGATTCATGTCTAGCACTCTTATTAACAAAAACAGGGGGTCGCAACTGGACCCCCTCGAGAGCTAGGGGGTCGCAAAAATCCCGAAAATGTTCGAACGTGACGGTTGACCCTGCGCCCTAACCGCCTTTTCAGTCCTGAAGAGAATATAACACATAGCAGTTTATTGTGCACTTCTAAAATGTCTCGTCATTTCAACAGATGACGATAAGGATGAAAATCAACACGGTAATAAAAATACAGGAAGCTAAGGGTATACAGTTATAGTTAGTATTGACATTAACAAATACCTTACAAACTTCATAACACATGTGTAACCAAGATATGTACTTTGCTTTAGTGCGGTGCTTGTTTTTGAGAGACTGACAGTTGTTCAAATGACGTAGCACGCGGCCTGACATCCGAATATTGCTATATCTAACGATAACATACTATAATATAATAAATTAACAGAAAACAAAATTAGTATTGGATTTTTCAAGCTCATTGTGAAGTTCTTAGTTTTCCAAGACAAAAAACCTGAATCGGGAAAAAAGAGCCTTACTGTGTTTTGCGACACGAATATTTATTGTGTAATGACCGTTGCCAATCTTGTATAAACATCTATTGCTTACATTACAACTTACTCTCGAAAAACTGGCGTATTAGGAACTCAAAACGCAGAGGCCTTGTGGTCCACACATTGCACCAGGGAATACGTTGCTACAACTATCGGCACTGCATCCTTTCACTTCCGAAACTGGACCCCATGTAAATCGGCTTGCCTATCTCCGGCCTAAAAGCAATAATACTAAGCACGTACACCTTTCTAGGCAAAAGACATAAATGAATGGTTCACAAAGAGTGGGAGAAATTCCGCGAACAGTGATCTAGGACACTCTAGCTTGAATTCTGCTGTAATTACGTGATAAGGTAGTAGACCTTTATATTTATTTATTTATTTATTTATTTATTTATTTATTTATTTATTTACTAATACATCACAAGGATGTGCCACAAAGAGTGTATCTAAAGAAAAAAACACGAAACACAAATTGAAGCACACTAGATTCATGCACAGCTTAAATCCTCTTAACAGGGATGTCATTGGTGGCTCCGACATCCAGAATGAGCCCGAATTATCACTCAGATAATCACTCGCACCTCAGTCCACTACAGTTAGTTGTAGGGAAAACGGCAATCGCATGGTAGCGATCGGGTAGTGGGGAGGCGGTGTCCGTAAACTGAGTGGCTCAATCAGAAGCTTCATTACCACATAACATCTAATATTTTTTTAAGCTATGAGCTGTGGTATGGAATCTGGTGTGTTAATCAAGATCATCAACAATATATGCCGATCCTTTCTTCTCTTCATAACTGCCATTCGAGTCATTGAGACAAGATCTGTTGCAATTCTTATGATCCTTTGCATAAGCTCATCCTCCTATTCTGAGATATGAGAGTAGAAAAAATGTCAAGCCTTTCAATCCTTTCTCTAAAAATTTTGCTGCCAGCGGATTGAAGAACGTTTGATGGCAGAAGCTCAAACCATCTTGCACAGCGATTGAAAATCATATTAAACATTAAAGAGAATTTTCTGCGTTGTATATTCGAATAATGAAGGTTGAAACCCCCTATTCGCTCGCTGTTTGGTCTGAATATCCAGAATCTTCTAGCAGGTAATTTGATTTCTCTACGATAAGTTGGACAATGGGACTAAGCCTGAAATCAGCGCCTATACTGCAGCAACTCAGAGAATAGTTTCAAGCGATCTCTATAGCGATGGGAGGTCAGAGTGTCGATCGCGAGCTGTTGTATGGCGGGTCCTGTACCATAAAAGATGAGTGAACACCCGCTGAAACTTTCTCTATTCTCAAGATATCTTTCTTTAAATGGGGGTTCCAGACTAGAGAGCAGTATTCGAGGTGTGGCAAAACGTAAGACTTGTAAAGGCGCACAAGTATAGCAGGATCTGAACAGCGGACACTTCTAAAAATCATGTACAATGTGGCATAGGATTTTTTTACAAGAAGATCAATATGATTGGATAATCTTAAGTTAGATGTGAAAATCACTCCCAAATCTTTGATTGACTCACAAGAAGAAAGAGTGGAACCGTTTGCTTTGTATTCGTCTGCCCCATTGTATCCTATTTGCATCGTTTTGCATTTGGACACATTGAGGGGAATATCTCGAACTTAGCCCATTAACATTTCATCAATTGACAACTGAAGGGGCAGAACGAACTTCTATCGAGTTTTCTTGGCGATATATCCCATACAATTTTATGTCATGTTCAGGATCTGAACAGCGGACATTTCTAAAAATCATGTACAATGTGGCATAGGATTTTTTTTACAAGAAGATCAATATGATTGGAGAATCTTAAGTAACAAAAAACAACCCCTATCAAAGTTTTTTAGCCGACATACGACCAGGTCTGAAGGTGCACTGTGGCAAAAAAAGAAAAAGAGTAAAAACTCACGCAGAATTAAAGACACAGGCCACGGCAAACGTTGTTGTACACGCACGATAAGAGCATCCCACCTTAGTTGACTTGTAATAGAGCATCTGACAAAAAAGATTTTTTGTAGTTTAAAAAAAGTTCCCCTTCCAGACTGATGTTCCTTTCTGAAGGCACAGTTCGCACTGTTGGTGCAGCTGATGGATCTTCGGGCTGCCAGCTGCTAAGATGTGCTCTGACAAAAAGACCCACAGAAGGCCTTTGGTGGCTGGATACAAATAAGTCGCACCACGGTCATGATCGACCGGCTGTTGGAATCTTCCCAACGAGAGGGTGGGAGTAATGTACATTGGCAGCTTTTTTTCCTCACTTCCTTCCCTCCCCCTTCCCTAACCCAACTCCTCCACCTCTCCACCTCGCAATTTTGCAAGAGTTTCGGGTTCGGAGTAGAAGTGTGTCAAGTGACAGTGGTGTCAAGAATTCTATCGAAACCATCTACGGTTGAGGGAGGGGGGGGGCGAAATATTGTGTGAGGGCTTCTCCAGTGACTCATAAAGCTCGTGAAATCAGCACAACATGACGATTACTCTGAACGGGACACCTCCAGCACGAACTATGCATTGAAGCTGAGACCCGTCCCAAACAAGAGTGCTTAACCATTTCTGTCAAAAGTAGGAATATCAGCGAGATTCTCACGTTTGCAAACTCTTTCATCCTTTCGCTGGTGTATGTCACCTGGCCATCAGTCACAGCAGCCTCATTCTTCCAGATAGTTAACGTTATGTTGATAAGCTTTTCAGCGACCATCCCAGGTACCAGTTGATCTCTGAAATAATCAATGAGATTGTTTTTTCTTCATTTTTGCAAACGTTGTACGGCAGAAGATGGGAGCGGAAAACGCTTACGTGTAAAAGTTCATTGACCCTCCTGGTGGCACGAAGTTGCTTGTTTGGCATCCGTATGTGTTGATCGCAGCATACAGTTCCAGACTCTCGCTCATTTCCTGAATTTTTATCAAATGAGTGATTGCAAGGAGAAAAGTGAATACGGCGAAAAAAAAATGGAAGAGTGTCAAAATGCGGAACACCCACTACATATGTTCTCTTTGTAGTTGATCGCCCATCATTACAGATAGAACCGCGGCCTCAGGCACATGTGTGAACACAATCACTCGAATAGATGACGCTTAGTAAACGGTGCATACAGAAATAGGTTATGGGCATGGTTTGTGCATGGTTAGCTAAGGTGCCACGGAAACTTTTTAGATGTGACCCCCTCCCTGTAGTACGAAGATTCCTATGTATACCCTTTCCCTGCACAAGGTTAGCCCATGAAAACCCTCCGCTGCAGCAGAACTTGAACATCGGTAAATCTCGTCTCGAGAAGGGCCCTGTTGTGATTTACGCCGAATTACCGTGGAGGGCACTTTTCGGGGTTTTTGGCTATTTCATC
>MU871123.1:10926-22758 GCA_036418205.1 Ostertagia ostertagi
AAAGGCTCCTTGTGCGAAATACATTTGCGTTAGCCTCGGGAAAACTCCGGTACTGATAACAGCAACTAATTTATCCACCGAATCAAAAAAGATTGCATTCTGATTGATGAACAATCGACAAGAGTTATTTGTTCCCGGCGACACTCAGCTTTCCACTAACGCCTTGAATTTCCCGAGTCTCGGACCGTCATTCGCACCAACACAGAATATCAATGCAATAACATTCCGTAAAGTTGTGGGAGGATTACATAGATTGAGAGATCTGCTAGGATACTGAAAAGTGCAGAGTATTAGTTTGAACAAAGAAATGTTCTCACCTTTACTCACATAAGAAGAGGGGGCATTGCGTTCGCAGTACGCTAACATCCCATCTCATCACCACTGCAAAGACCAGCGTCCATTCTCGTGACGTGTGTACCGCTCTTTCTAACTGTAGCGACTATTCCTAGTTGAATACAGCATGGATAAAATTGACCGAACGTTCTGAAAAGAAAAGAGAAGTGGAGAACTGAAAATTCTGGTAAAAAGTGGAAGGGTTACCTGCTAATTTCAGGCGTAATTGACGCTCATCTATGAAGAACCCAGAATGCATGCTATGACAGGAAAGATCCATGATAAGTGAAGATGGAGAAATACCACGTGATCATTATAAAGTTGTCGTTGTCAGTTGACCGAAGGTCTCCTCTTTCCTTTTGCTTTCCAGATAAGCAAAGAAACAGAACGTGCGATAAACGACATGTAGGAAGAAGCCATCCACGATAATGACAATGACGAGACCAACCATGACAGCCGCTGTCACTAGGCTCGAATCTGGACCTAGTGGTCATTATTAAATTCAAGCAATAACCCCAGATGAGGTCGTGTCGAAAATGTTGTGAGAAATGCTAAGAAATAATCTTATCGCTGTTAACTGTCCAAGTACCTCAAGCAAAGATTCCCCCAGGAAGGTCCGCTGGTTCTGATGACCTAAGTATCGCTCTAACTTTTCAGGTTCACAGAACTTTCTCCTCTAGGCTGAAATGGATCGTTGATAGGCCTGTTTGTCGGATCAAGCAGTCCTTGAAACGTTTAACCAAGTTTCAAAAGCACTTCACTCACTATTGAATAGCTGATCGCATCAAACCCAGGGTCAAGCGAGGCGTCGAGGAAAATTCGGAAATACGACCCCCCCCCCCCTCTGCCGAAGGCCGAAGTCCATGAAACAACCCTCTTTAAAAGCCGAACTATGAAAAAGTTGTTTAATTCTCCACCAAAACTGCTCATAAAAAAGCCCTGCTACCCCATCGTCCACAAAAAAAACTCGTTTAAAAAGTATAAAAGTGAAAAAGTCAAAGAATGATCATTAATGACGAGTCCTGTCAAACGAGCAAACGAGAAACGGAGCAAAAAACGTCAAACTAGTCACTAGAAATGGCGTACTATGACAACACCTCTTCTTTGTTTATTTCCTCCACAAGACTTACCAAATTCTAGTACTACACAGATTATGGTTCTCAATTTACACGTCCCCCTTTCGCTCAAAGGAAGCCTTGTAAAAGCCTTCGCCAGCTGTGTGTTGACTGGACTTTGGCGTTGACCGTGGAGCAGCTTATTTACTATTGAAATTTGAACAAATATTCAAATGATTATAACTTTCTTCAAAGTTAACGAATTTTCAATCTGAAAGCTGATTTGGGAGTTTTGTGAAGAGCTTTTTCTAATCAGTACTGAAATTACAGGAAGTTATAAGAAATAACAAATTTAGATCAAATAACGAGGAAAATTCGAGACGAGCACGAGTTTTTACACTTTCCGGAGCAATAACTTGCTTCATTTCCGTCAAATTCAAAAAGTTGATACGTCATACAAAACTAGAAGATTTTCTCTATCAAACGGTCGCTAAAGCAGCTTCATACGTCCAGTACTCAAAAAATGGCCACGTTGAGGATTTTTGCAAAATTAACGAGGAAAATTCGTGATGAGTGCGAGTTTTTACGCTTTCCAAAGCCATAACTCCGTTCAAACTCATGCAATCTGGAAAGTTAATACGTCATCATAAACTAGAAGATTTGCTCTTTCTAAGGCAACTAAAACTGCTAAATACGTTCACTATTTAAAAAATGGCCACGTTGAGGATTTTTGCCCGAGTACCGCCGAAAGGTACTTTTTCGCTACATTAGCACTATCCCAACGACTATAGCTCCTTGCAGGAGCGATTACATACTGAAGTAGGAGCAGATTCAAAATCCTCGTGCTTTTCTCTCTGCAAAAAGTGTAAAATTGTTTAGCGGGTCTCAACTTTAAAGGTTACATGCTTGTGAATTTGACGCTGAAGGCTGCGTTTCTTGTTGAATAGTGTACTCCTCTCTGTAATTTAACATGAACTCTTTCAGAACCCTCTTGATTCTTCCTGAATTAAGATTCGTTATCAAGATAGCCGTAGCTGAAGCGCGCGCAACCAACTGGGCCCACTCTGGGATGCGCCGTGTGCTTCACATCTCGTTGGATTTGAGGACCTACTTGAAAGATAAAATATCCCTAGAAAACGTGCGAATTTCGGATCCTTTGACTTGTGTGGTGATGAAACACTAAAGTCACTAAGAATTGCTAAGCGGGACACCTCTAAATCACGAAGATTTTGTGTGGACGGAATCAATTGTTATTGGAAATACTCTGGCCTGGTATCGATTCGATCCTTAATGTTTGTCCTCCGACGATGATCCTACTGTATCAATCGGGCCCGATCTCTCCCCAGCGGGCCAATACGACCCCCCCCCCTCTGTGACATGTCGAGGATTCCTCAACGCACGCTTGACCCTGCTACCAATAACTTAGCATGCAAACGAAAGAGAAACTATTGTGCATTTTTGAAATATTGCACTCTCAAAGGCACAAAACCCAGGCAGAGGTCGTGTGAACGCTTCTCTTCGGTCTGTAGTATAGACCCTAGAGGACAATCACAAATGTGGCGTTCTCGTGCACGGAAACCAACCGATAAGAGCGCTTGGGCCTTGCAAAGTAAGCTGCCCAAGCTGCAGACTTTTTTCTTTATCAGGCTGTTGTCTGGCGCTCTCTCATCTGTAGCGCTCTCTCGCCTCATACTCTCCTCTCCGCGCTTAGTCTCTCATTCCCTTAGCACAGCCGATTAGGAAGGTGAGTGAGCCCTTAACCTAAGCGTTTTCGACGGATTCTTTTCCTTTTTTCTTTACTGCCGGCCCACTTTCGCACCAATACATTCGCATTCGTGTGCAAGAGCCACACCAATGTGATCCTGGGGCATGCCTTTAAGTCCGAATGGATGAGTGAAAGCGCTCTGATAGAAATTGTTCAATTCAAAAAAACAGAGAGCAAAGGCGTATGTTACGATGAAAAGGCAGCCTATTCGGACTTGAGTTATAGAAGAAAAAAACCAAGAATGGCCTGGAACCCGAGAAATGGGACCCCTTCCTTGCCCGTTGATTTCCGCATTGATGCGACTCTCATCGGTGCTGCCCTCTTCAACGCTAACGCTCTCTCTGCTAAACGGCTAGAGGCTCAGACAGCGAGAGGGGCGTACCGCGCCGATAGCGCGCCAATAGCGCGCGGGGAAGGCCATGCTAGATCGCCGGGGCATATCCTTCGATGCGAATTGCGTGTCGGTCCGCACCCTTAGGAGGTCCGCCTGTCTCTTCCACTAGGTAAGTTCCCTTCTTCGACCTTCGTTCTCACCATGGAATCCTTCCTTTAAGTGATCGCCAGTTGAAAAAGTAATCTTCCTATTTAATGCTCACCTTCACTTGGGACGGCTATGGAATGATGCATCTGTTGAGTGTGATCATGTTCATCATCTGCTGTATGGGAACGGAGACTTCTCAGATTGGAGAGGATATTGTTTGGGAGATCACTGCCTTTGGCTAACTTCCACAAGCAAACTGTGAGCAACAGGCAGAGCGATAGTATCCACACAGACTGGAAGGCATAATCTTCCGAAAGTTGTAAAAAAGGAAAAACTATAATCTCACATTGAATAGAATGTAAGGTTTCATCAGTCCAGCACGGTGTTTCAGCAGTCCCAAAAAGAGCGAGAGCACAGTGAAAAAGTCAGCGGCGAGCAGAATAACCTCGAATGTTCCACTCAATCCTAATCGAGGAACTCCGAAAAAGTAAAGTGTAGCGTTCGAAATTGTTGCCAGCAATGAGGAAATTCCGACGATGTGACAGCCCATCTGAATGAAATTAAGGGAAAATGTGGTTTGTGTTAGTCTCTTTGGCTTATAATTTTTCATTTTTATACTCTGCAGTATTTTTCTAGGATCATGCCTTAACTTCGAACTCCTAACCATTTCTAATTCCATTCCATGGCAAAGTGCAACGTGCTCCGAAGCGTTGCTATTACTTTAAGCCCCTCATGAGAAATACAAATAAGGAGACTGTTCGCTAATTGAAGTCTGACTAAATGCTGTCTGAGAGCGAGTTTTCAGGATGGATACTGAGCAGGTCCTGGCGTGCCGTGCCATCGAAGATTTCTCAACAGAGACAGAGTGCTGGCGCCCGACGCCTGACGTGTCAGTGCTGAGCAGAGTGTGCGCCGCGCGAGTCTAGGCCGCTGTTCATCGCCTCCGATTTTCCTGCCGTAGTTATTTCTAAAGTCGCAGCCGTCGAACGGAATGGGGTGTGAGAGTGGGTGATGGCGGCGGGGATGCCCGATAATTGACCACTGAGCCTCGTACATCACCCCCGGACAAGAGCATCTGTTTGTTACCCGCGAAGTCTAAGGCTTAGCATCTCCATCGATTACTGGTCTTGTGCAGTGGATTGTCATCCTTCGTTCTTGCTCTTTCTTGAGTTTCAAGGAAAGTGGGGGGGGGGGAGGGTGGACGGGAGGTGGATCTGTGATGGTATGCGCTTTGACATGTTCTGCACGAAGATCTCAGAAGGTTTACATTGATGTATGTTTCCTAGTTCACATGTGTTGCGTGTACGCACGTGGTTAGTGCGATGCCTGTGGGTTGGGCCAGTCAGTCAACATAGGGCGTACGCAAGGCGCAGTATATTACCACAAAAATTAATATGTTGACGCTAATAAATTCGAAAGGGGGACTGGAAAAGAAATCACGTCGAAAAATGTGTCCGGCCGAAGCTCTGACCTCTGCTTACACCGGTCACACTCCTGCACTTGTCAGCGTATTCTAGGAAGCGAGATACTATAATGAGGGAGCGCATTCGAGGAAGTATATATGTGCCACATAAAGCAGTAGCTTGATTACCAAGAAAAAGAGGTATAGCGCTTCACGACGAGAGCTACGCTGCTTACTGAGCAGTACTTAACAATTCAACGCTTTGTCCCCTGTTGAACTCTCCACCACTAGTGTAGAACGTGTTGAGTTCAGCGGTTGAGCGGTGTCGTGCCAGCAGCGAGGCAGAAGTCTGGAAGCAACTCAACTGAAGCATGGGATTGGATGGGGAGTCAACAAATGCTCAACGGTGAATCTTGTTCATACAACCCCGCTGTGTCTTGCCCGCTGCTGTCGATGTAGGGCGAATACCAACGTCAAATAAGCAGCCTGGCGTTTTGCGGTCTTTGACAGATTTCTGTCGTTTTTTGCCTATGGCGTGGCATTGAGCACCTTCACGTTCCCCTCTCAACTCCTCCAGAATCTATCGTAATCGCTGCTTATAAAGGAATATTGATTTGCACGCATATGTGATATACATCAATTCACTCAAATTTGCGGTACATGCGCATTTATCGACTCAATTCCTCAAAATTATTCAAAGAGGAGAAACAGCTGCCTGCAGCAGATGAGCAATGATGTGAGAACTACAACTCTTGATTGCAAAATTCGATTAATTAGATTAAATGCCACCAGTTTAACTTCGCTTGTCACCTGGATTTTTACTTTCCCACAGCAACAGCTACTGTAGGGCGTAGCATTCTCAGTCGATTCGCATGGAGCCGCAGTTTCCTCGTTCTCTTGCGTCGTTCCCAGTTTTGTTGTTGTACCTGAAAATAGCATATTTATGACATCCACATCCTCCTCTTTCGCTAACCTCGACCCTTTGCTTCTTTTTCCTTTTTTCTGCGTGTTTTGTAACTAACTTCGCTTATTACCGCTCACTTGAGGCTCTACCTCCCCTGTAGTACCGGGACATGCCAGTACAACATGTAGCCTTCTCATGACTCCAATTTTTTGGCCTTGGATGTTCCAGGCCGTACTGAAAAGTGAGCAAAATTTTGAAGTATGCACCGCCCATTTTGCGTACGCCCATTCACAGTATAGTGGTTGGATGTAAGCACAAGGGCTACAGGGCTGTGCTCTATGACGAACATGCCATAGAACTTTTTCAGAAGACAACTGTTAGAGCAGAGTAAAGAATTTAGTGGAAGAAGCGTTATCGAACAAAAAGACTTCTCAATGAGGGTGGGGTGTAATTAGTCTCTGTACCTCCACGGTGCAGGGAGTAGCACGACATGGAACAAGTGAGCTACGGGCCAATTCCTTCAGGTTCCGAAAATAGAACGCCCAGGGAGCAAAAAAGAAGGAAGAGTGCAAGCGCGAGGAGGAGATTGTGCTTTCGAGGACCTCTCTGTCTACTAAGATTAGCACGGGATAGCAGAAATCATGGTGAGCCTTGGTGAGACGCTGGAGCGCCAAGACGCAGATCCCATAACTTTCTGACGAGCAGCCAAGGGCTCAGAATTACCGTCTTCCCAAGATCATCGAGTGTTCAAAGGCGAACTCAGGACTGAACCCAGATGAATGCTTTCTTGATGTCACTTGTCCTGAACTGTTCACGACGGAGCTTGTGGATATTCTGCTCTCCCGGCTCTGAAGTGAGCGACGAGAGCCTTGCGAAACAGCGCCTATTTTCTCTCGTTCGCAGCATCCTGTTGCCTGCGCTTTCTCCATTTATTGAGCTCTCTCGCCCATTCTCTCTCCTCCATGCTCAGTCTTCCACTGTCCTGACATGAAAGGAACAAGCCCTTAACTTCAGGAAATCTGACGGAGCTTTTCTTTTTTTCCCTTTCTGAAAGCACACTTGGCACAAACGCTTTGATTTTCGCGTGCAAGAACCACACCACTCTGGTGCTTGAGGATGGCTTGGACGAAGTCGGATTTAAGTGAATCACAGGTTGAGGGAATTTCTTGTTCAGTACCTGGACAAGATTCCCAGCAAAAAAAACGGTGTTCCGAATGACATAGGGTCATATGAATGGACCTCAGGATTATGATCCTTTTTTCTTGAGCGGTCACGAGTGCAAAAAGGGGCTTGAGAAGATCAAGCGCTACACCTTTTTGATAAAAATTTTGATGACCGACTCACATAAGCTACCGTGGCCCTTATATCAGGCGTTTCAAAAAGTTCTGTCGTTTTTTGACACTCCACTTTTGGATGCTCTATTTTCCTTTAAACCCAGAAAAACTGCAATCGGTATGAATGCCGTTTTGAAGAGCTTTTCCTGCTCTATCTCATGCTTAGCTTAGCTTTGTCCTGAAACATTTTCTCATAGCTTTTCAAAGCTGAATGCGGTATACTCGATGAGACAGTTGGCATGACTTTCTTTTCTTTCTCATGCTTAGCTTCAAATAGACCTGAAAGTAGCAGGAACCATTCCAAAACATTTAAGTGATGCACTTGGCCTAGATTCGCAATAAATGTGCTCATATGCAGTAGTTCGAAAAGTTATTGTAACGAAAGCGAGAGCCTTGGGTATGATACTAGTGGTAGTCAGATATCGGACGTTGCCACCCATTAGCCAAAAGTTCTGATTGAGGCACTCGTGCGTAAGACCATAGAGGAGGTTCTGCCCAACCTGGGCGTATATGGTTTGTAGAGCCAAGCTATACGGAAGTAGCTGGAAAGTCCAAAAAATTTGATAGGGGCGTGCTGCTGCGACAAATCACCATTCTGATAGCGGTCGGTTCACTGCACCATTTGTAAACTTGGTTTTATGCGGTAAGAGCGGCTCGTTTTTCTATAGGTTTGCGACGCATGCATTAACCCATTCGTGACAATGTCAGCCACCGGTGGCTGACAAAGCTCTCACTCGGGACAATGGCTGTGGCTGCAGGGCTTGAAATGGAATTTGGAAAGTTTTCTTCCATGGAAAGAATCTTCATACCCTCGCTCATCTACGCCAGCCCTGGGCAGAGGAAATCTCCCTCCACTCGATTTTATTGAAGAAAAATCTCCTGACGCTGCTGCTATTGCGCAATCCTGCGCGGTCGCGAATGGGTTAAGACGCGAATTTTCTTCTCTACAGTCCACCAAGCTTTGCTGGATAGCTCGAAGTCGATAAAGCTCAACAGACTGCGCAAAACTTAAATTGATGAAGGGTTCTGGCAACTTTCATAAGGTCAACGGCTGGCCTGGGTCTTCCGTATAACAGGAACTAGCTTACAAGTGAAAGCTTCTTATCCATTACGCCAAAAGTCACCTAAAACTCCATATGAGGGCGTGTCCACATTCGTCATTCTATAAAGGGGACACATCTCGAGAAGGCGCCTAGTGACGTATATCGCCCACCGCAACACCTTCACATTTGACTCGCCTAGGACTTCATGAGTGCCTTGTCTGTCGGACATTTGAGATTAGTAGACGTTGGTCTATCTACTGTGCACATTTCTGACGATCTCGATAGCTTCCTTGAAGAGAAATGCATCAAAACCCAACATGATGCCAAATCGACCTTCCCTCAGTTCAACAGCTGCAGCATTCTGAACAAGCGTTCCCAGTAGAATGGTTTCTTATAGAGGAATGTTCGCGCATTCGAATGGTTTTTTAATCAGCTCGAAAGGTTTGGTTTGTGCTGAGATACATGCATTTAAATTTTGGGGTCCGAAAACGACAGATTTTTCTGAAATGAAACTCTCCCGAAAAACTTTATCTGACGACGTTCAGGCCATAAGCCCTCCTCCAGTTGTATAACATCATACATATATTACGTTTTGACATAAAAGAGTGAAACATTTACTGCACATGTATGTATACGAGTTCAAATCTAACCAATTACAAAAAGGGAAACCAATTACAAAAAGGGCTAACGGCCCGGAACGTCGTCAGATAACGTTTTTCGAGAGAGTTTCATTTCAATCAACAACGAAGATGCGTATGAATAAAAGAAAAAATTCAGAATAATTTTACATCTGCGGAAAAATGGGTACCGAGATACTAGCGGCATGCGCGTCAGAATGTCCAATGCAGGCTAAGTGAGTGCCGCGCGATGCGCGGTCAGCTCCCGTAAACGTGTGGAATCGCATAAAGATCAATAATCTGGGCTAATAATGAACGAAATTTGGTGTAGCAGGACAAAAGGAGCAGATCTTGGCATGAAAAATTCTTTGTAACAGGAACTTAGACGTTCAACGACAAAAGCTCGTTGCTTCCCTTGTTGAATGAAGAAGACGAGTAAAATGATGTCGAGAATTCTTTTTGTCATTCTAAGCGTAAATCACAGCAAATAGGATTATGGAAACTCAAATCATTCGGCGTTGATCAATCCCGTTTTGGGATGCGCTGCGCATTCTATTAGGTACCGGATATCTTAATGTCGTTTTTCTGAGTTCAGGAAGTTTCGGGGCCGATTACCATGGAAAATCAATTTCTCAGAACGTTCTTTTTGCTTATTAATACTACGTAATATGTTGCTTATTAGTCCCTATTGTTACTTTACAATTTACCTCTCCCCCAATTTTTATACCTTTTTCTGAAAATTCCTGGGTTCATTGCGCAAATTCGTATGTGTGTACCAAATGCCATCAAAGTCGGGCTGGGAGCTACAGATCCGCCAAACCAAACTAACATTGCTTTTGTTAGAGGGAATACTACCGTTTGGAATGCTCACCGGTTCTCCTCAGTTTTCTTAAAAGACAGTGAAGTTTTTGAAAGGATGCCTGCAATCGTCTTCAAAAAGATGGCCCTAGTTAAGCCAGCTGAGAAGGGGCTGCACCAGACTTGTGCTGAAATGGTAGGATACTTTCACTGTCATGGATTGATGATACTTTCACTGTGGATGGTACGGATGGATGTCGGCAAACATTCCTGATGATTTGATTGGGAGTGTGTCCGAAGAGTAGTTCTGATAAATGTGCTCACCTGCCTCTCACGCGCGCTCAAAAAGGGTGCGTTTTTGACCCTATGTTGCAAAAAAGTCTCCGTAAAAAACTGCCCACTTGGGCTGATTCTTCTAATTTTTCTGTCGTGCAATGCAGACCCTACGCTAACCAGCTGTATACTTACTTTGTCCAGGCCTTACTTTTTAGCAAGTAAGAGGGATGATTTATCAGAGGATGTCAAAACCGACCTGCCTCTCCTTTTTAACTCAAAAAATTCCGAGCTTGGATCGTGCAAGGTTTCCACTCAAACTGTTAGATGAGGGGATCCTAGTAAGTCATTTTATGATTAAACTAATTCACTCCCCGGGTTTTGAACTGAAATATTGCTGGTCCAAAACTCTTGGTGAAAAAACGACATTAAGATATCCGGTACCTAATACTTCCATTCAGTAATCGTAGTGACAAAATGAATGCGATGGCTTATACAATTACTTGCGCGGACCAGCCGCGGTACAACTCAGTGTTTCGCCTCCCAGACAAGTCTGGTACCAATTAACCGACCCCGGAGGGATGGAGGGCTTGGTTGGCCCGGGCGATGCACGACCCAGGATTTGATCCCCGGACCGCACGCGAGATATGCAGCGCCACTTGCCACTATACCAAATCCGCCCTTTACAGCAAATAGGCGACAAGATAATGTTGCTGACATCCCTCAAAACAATCCACATACTTGAAGGGATCGTGAACCGATTATTGTTCCCCCTTATAAATGCGTCATGTGCGACCGAACACTACCTGCAACGTACAAAGTTCTATCGATTCAGCACAGCCTAACTAGCACCGAGAAAGGTTGAAGGATACATAAAATCGTTTTAACGTGAATATGTCGCTGATTTGCAAAAAGATGAGAAGTAAGTGGGAAGTAAGGTAATACTCACTAAGATAAGTTCCATCATTGTTTTTGCAACAGCTTTTCGAGCACGGAAAATTACCAAAATTACAAATTATAAAATGACTAATTTGCGAGCACTTATAAAATGTTCAGAGATACTGTACAAAAATACGTTTCCAATGCAGTACAACCAAGGTGGACGACTGACATGGTGTAATAAATGATAGTGTTAATGAGGAAAGTGTAAATTTACAGAATCAGACGCCATTGTGTAGGGAAACGTGAATTTGAGGGTAAATTTTGACGCAAATATTATAAAAATTCAACATTTAGGAGGCTAGCCAGGATAATGGCTGGTTTATACAGAAAATCACTATCACCTATGTACTGGTTCCGTGATATGATTCAAATTTATAAAAAAGGGTAAAAGCATTTGCCGTTGATCAATCCCTTTTTGGGATGCGGCACGCATTCTACTTCCATTTGTACATTCGTAGTGGCATTTGAATGCGATGTGGCCTATACAATGACTTGCGGGGGCCAGCCGATGTAGTCAGTGTTTTTATCCTCCCAGACAAGTCTGGTACCAATTAACCGACCCTTAGGATGAAAGGCTTAAATACGGCCTGGACGCAGGGTCAACCCTACGTTGTTACGAGTAACAACGGGGGGGTCGTACTCAGTTGAGCTTGGAGGGAGGGGGGTCGTACCCTCTCGGTGGCCGACAGTGGGATTCTTGGTAATATCGGATAATAGCCAGCACGTTACGTTGCGTCTCCGCCCATGAGCTGGTGCGTTGAGGATCTCTCAACGTGCCGTTGCGAACTGCGCAACGCAGGGTTGACTCTGGTTCGAGGGACACATCCTAGTCATGCATCGTCCAGGCTGTATTTAAGCCTTTCATCCTAAGCGGTCGGTTATTTG
>MU871124.1:11227-24801 GCA_036418205.1 Ostertagia ostertagi
ATCCCGATTCCAAACTTCCCACCCACCGCGAGATGGTGAGATCAGCGTGCATTGATGTAGAAATCAGCGTGCTCTCTCGCGTATTTTGTCTTCTTTGACCGCCCTGTCTCGCCATCGTACCACATCCGACCTTATGGGTTAAGGCCTTAGTTTCAGCGTTCCAAAGATTCTCTTGCTTTCCTTCCCACTTTCAGGTCGTTCCGCAGCTAAGCTATCACCGCAAGCGCTAATAGCACTAATTCGAATCCCGGGGTTTGCCTCTAAAAACAATTGGTCTGAAGCAGCTTATTATGCCCTATTGCCTAGGATTGCGAGCCCACTGAAGTTCGTCAAATGAATTCCTGTAGAAGGATTGGACCTCATCTCAACGCAGATCAACGTTTCATCCCATGTCTTCCAATCAAATCCTCAACTTCTGTTAAACCTCATAGCCGCTACAAGACTTTCTACGGCGACAAAACTTGACGTCGTCCTTAGGTCTTCAAAGTGGCTTCGATTCATTATGAATGCAATCTAATGCTTTTGAACTCAAGCCATCATTTTAATGTGATTTCCATAAGATTTTTACAGAACTCAATGAAATCTTCATTAATGAACAACAAACGTCGAAAAGAAATCCAACAAAGACACGTAATCAGTCACAGTCGTAGAAGTAATTTTTTTAATCCATAAAACTGCTGCTCAGACATTCCAAGCAGAAACATTCGCTTCGTTGTCTGCATGTGGTCCTCCTGCTGCGATTTGCTCTGCCTTAGTTGGAGTCTGCAGTTTTCGGGCTAAAGCCAGTAATCGATCGGCATCTCTCTGAAAAACGTAGAAGAGTCGAAAATTTGCTAGAAAATGTGGAGGTCACGCACTCGACAGTGAATTCGGGGGTACCCCCAGGAGGCCCGTCGCGCGGCAAGAAGGCAAAGTCAGCGGACGAGTCGCGCGCGTACTATAGGGATTTCGCGTCAAGTTAAATAGAGTGTCCCACTGCACGTCCTACATCGCACACCACGCGCTGCAACTCGTCCGCCGACTCTGCCTTCTTGCCGCGCGACGGGCCTCCTGGGGGTACCGTGAATTCGGTTGCTCTAATTGCTGCACCAGTAGTAAGAGGTAGCATTAAAAAAACTTTCAAAATTCAAATTCACATGACCCGCTGATCTTCTGAGCGGGATTCGCGCCATTGCCCCTACAGATTCTTAGAACAGAAACAATTGACTAGCGCCTCTGACTATGGTAATGTACTGTGACGCCTTTTCGGATCGGAGTATAGCGAGGAATGTTCTACAAAGGCAGGTTGGTTTCCATTCCTATAGGTCATAGACCGCATCGGCAATACTTTTGATCGCTTTCCGAGCAACTGTGGCTTGTTCAGCATTGTGGCTACTAAGAATAATTTTCCTCGTGTGCTGATGCATGCGTGAGACCGATACGAAAAACAGTTACTCTTGATTTATTTATTGTCATCGCATGAAATAACGCTATGACTCTCACGTTTTGTTATCCCTGGCGGTGAGTATAGCACTGGAAAGCTACCTTGGTGTAATGAAGAGCAGCATCGCCTAGAACCTGAACTATACCCCAATACATAGGTTAACGTGCATCCGACCGCTATACATATTCATATTTTATGGCACTAGTACATATAAATCACGTGTCTACATGATCGATACAGAACTTAGCTGAAATGGCTAGCATACTCTGATTCTCATACAATAATCGCCCTAATTTTTGGTTCAAGAGATAGCCCGAAATCGCTGAGGCATCAAGCCTTCCGCTGCAAAGCGTCGTTGCTTAACATCTGAAACCAGAATCGGCTGATATGATCTGAAATATATAGAAAAGCTGGACTGAGCGAGGATCATGTTGAGATATGCCATCTCGAACTAAAGGACCTCCTACCTATTTTGTTTCATCGTGCGTCAACTAGCGTCCATGTTTCGAAGCACTAGTGCTGCACACGAGGTCCTTCGCCTACCTCCGCATGCCAATAGCATACCTCTATATCCCACTGCTGTAAAACACCCCAGCTATTATCGATAGAAGTTATCGGTTTCAAATTCCATACAAGCCATAAATAATCCGCAATTTTCGAGAAAGCTTATTATTCCGTGATATATTAGTATACTCTTTGATTGGTAGGTGTTAAATCAAACTTTTAAAGCATGAGAAGCATATGATGATATGAACATTCGTTTCATCTCAGCGATCGAGAAACTCCTAATTTTTCGCTTCTCACTAAAGTAGGGCACGCATGGAAGGGCAGATCAGATTTTTGCAAAAAGTTCAGTTCTACAGTTCCGTATTCTTTCATTTGCAAATTTCTGAATCTCAAATGTCAACGAGATTCAGGGTGGAAATCACTTTTCACCCCATTCGTTTATTGCAAAACGAACAGAAAGGTATCCTTGAGGTTGACATGACAATTGATGCTCATATGCTCGTGTACTGATTTCCGAACGAATTGCTTATCCTTCCTACCACTTCCATTGCGCCAATCCTCCTACAGTCGGTCCCTCGATGGCTGACCTTTCTTCAATTAGCTAAACGAGCCACGTGCCATCGATCTGATTGCCCCAGTAGTATCTGCTCGTTTAACACACATGTGCTTTCTAAACATCAGAACATTTATATCAGGAAATTATTGCTTGTTTATATTAAACCTTCCAATTCTCAGTACTTCTCACAGTTTACGTCGGTTTTATGACGTAAGTGCTCCGCCTAGGCGTGCCCGGCTGAACTCTTGAAGTAGCTAGACAAGTTGGCTGCGACACTACATTAATCCGCATCCTGCGATGACATGGCATCTCTTAGGTTTGCGTTCTAACACATAATAGTTCTTCAGAAAGCTACATGGAGATTATGACATGCTCTTCTGATGCTACAAATGCTGCAGTTGGTCATTGCGTAAATCCAACACTCATCCAAAATGCCTTTGTGGCACTAATCAGTACGTATACTGAAGAGTTGATCAAATTAATTAAAACATCTACCCCTCCACTATAAGGACTTTCTAGAACTGGCCGACAATGAAAATTTGTATTTCTCTATCTGGTATATGAGCACTTTTTACTAGTGAAGGATCTCAAAAAAATCTTATGCCTTCTGACTACAAATGAATATCAAACAAAGAGCACTGAGAATTAAAATGTTTAATATAAACAATTGGAAAGGAAGGCTATCATAATTTTCCACCTCTCGATAAATGTTCTGATGTTAGAAAGCGCATGTGTGTTAAACGAGCAGATACTACTGGGGCAATCAGATCGATGGCACGTGGCTCGTTTAGCTAATTGAAGAAAGGTCAGCCATCGAGGGACCGACTGTAGGAGGATTGGCGCAATGGAAGTGGTAGGAAGGATAAGCAATTCGTTCGGAAATCAGTACACGAGCATATGAGCATCAATTGTCATGTCAACCTCAAGGATACCTTTCTGTTCGTTTTGCAATAAACGAATGGGGGTGAAAAGTGATTTCCACCCTGAATCTCGTTGACATTTGAGATTCAGAAATTTGCAAATGAAAGAATACGGAACGTGTAGAACTGAACTTTTTGCAAAAATCTGATCTGCCTTCCACGCATGTGCCCTTCTTTAGTGAAAAGCGAAAAATTAGAATTTCGGTGAAAAACGATCATTATCTTTCATGTTTCAGCTTAAATTTGTTTAACACCTACCAAAAAGGATACCAATATGATCACGGAATCATAAGCTCTTCGAAAATGCTGATATTGATGGCTTTTGGAGATTGAAACCGAAACTTCTAATCGAACTGGAGGGTTTACGACAGGGTGATGTCCGCAGGTACTGCTATTGGCAAGTAGAGACTCAAGCACTGAATTCCTCGAAAATGAAGTTGAAGCACTGAACAAAAGTAGGAGTTCCTTAGTCCATTGAATTCCGCATGATCTAGGCTATCCATTTTTCTTATTTTCAGATCATTTGGACCATTCCTTCAAAAGTTACAGCAAAACGACGCTTTGCTACGGAAAGTTGTCTCACATTTCGGCGATTGAACAAAAATTAGGGGCGGTATTGTACAATGACCAAAGAAGGTGAACTCGGCCTTCAAGGAAGACGAAAAACAACTATTCCAACGTCAACTTCACTAACGATAAGCCCGCATTAATATTGAAGTACAAACATACGGGGGGCAATAAAAAAAGCACATTTGTCTCCAGACTCAAATGGATTTAATCACACTTTGCTCAGCTCAAAGCGTGTGCTCCCAACTTAGAATTGAAGAGCGCATTTCATTTCATAAGAAAATCTTCATAGTGGCCATCTACGTGGACGGCATCAGAAAAGTTTGCCCCGGAAACATGGTGCTCCTGGTCGAGCTCAATGGGGTTCTCACTGATTCGTGTATCCATTACGACGGGTTTCCGCCAGTGTTTACGTATTAGAACTAATTGTCCCCGGAAACCCATAGTCTCGTTGACATCGATCAAAGAAATTTAAGCAACCTTCAGGCGAAGCTTTACTTGTAGGCTCTTCTGCTCTTACGATCGGTGATTGATACATGTCATCGATGTAAGGTACGGTGAGGGCAGTGAAAGGAGAACCTGCGTATACTTTTAGAAAGGCGTTTAGGAAATATTTTGCTGAGGAACTTCCGTCAACGACGGCAATCTCTGCGAAGAAAAAAGGCTGAAATGCGACCTGGCAAAATGTCTTCCCCCGCCTTGGTATTTCCCCATTCGAGGAAATATACTTGATTGAAATCAATTTTTTAATCATCTCACAAGATTATTCGGGGATGGGCACGATCGTTGAACGCAATAGCTTTACGAAAAAGACCCATGCTTGAGCAGAAGCCTACAATAGAGTCACTTTTGATACACCAACTTTACCATGCGCTTTCAGCGCCCTTCAAGGAGCGACAATCTGGCCAGTGGTTGCTTCTAAAGAAAGTTATAGCTTTGAAATTATAAAAAAACCAGCATGCTTTGAAAAATTTCTTCTACAATTTGAAAGGAGTCATTTCTCCTTACTTCGCATGAGCTTAGTACAAGTTAGCCACTTTTAAGAAAATCTCAGGGCCTTATTTCTGCTTCTGATTTGTCCATTTTCAAGGAATTGTATAGCCGTTTAAATTGAGTGCGATTTCAACTTCTGCTTTAGCAAACAACACGCTCTAAGGCTATTTCACGCGATGCCACAGGGTGATTAGGAATAACAAAGAAGTGGAAGTAAGACGTAAAACTACCCCTCTCTTCTCCATCGCATCTCCGCCTCCCACTACTGATATTTGGAGCCAGAATATGGAGTTTTGCCAGATTGATCTTAAGTGTTCACCGACAGCGGTTCACGCATAAAGTCAGGTGGGGTCGTGCATCAAAAAAAGAAGGGAAGTTGAACGGAGCGCTTCATGTGGGCAGAAATTTATCTGGTGACATAGCTGATATGGGATTCTTGGAATTCTTATTGAAAAATTCCCGTTTCAATCTCTAACTATATTTTGCTCTAACATACTGCTCCTGGTATGTATTGATTTCAAAGTGAGTAGAAAGCTCGTTTAGTATAACCATCAAACTCGTACGAGTGCTATGCGAAAACATTCTCATCCATTTCTTAGATTTGCGGACATTGTTCAAACGGCGTTAGATTACGGTATTTGCTCGAAACCATGAGCGTGTAATTTAAAGAGGACCACGAATGAGTTCAGCAAGTGTCTTGATTCAGGGACGGAAGTAGTCCAGGGGCAATGTTTCGAGCAGATCCCCAACTTGATCAGAAACGATGGATGGCTCCCCTGTTCCCCCACGGATCAGACTCGAATTACATTTTTGAGTGCGGCTGCTCCGGAGAGTGAAAAGTTTTGGCTCGCTATCAAATACTCAAATTTCGTATATCTCTTGCTAATATACCAGGCGGCTTTTGCAATTCTGGGCAATTGGAATGATGAAAAATGTGCGTGCCGTCATGCAAATTCGTCCGCCAAAGGTATGAAAGATTTGGATTAAGGCCAGGAACGATCATTTTGAAAACCACTGATTTGTTTTGATCTTTTTCAAAAATAACGTTTGTGATTATAATTGATTTCTGAAAGTTACTCTCGAAATGCCAACAAAACATTGGTGCACCAGTGATTTTACCATACCTTGTAGAAGGTGTCGTACTACCATGGCCGCCCCCTCGGCCGTACAAATTCAGATCGGACTTTCACATTGCTTCGACCTGTTTGTTCAGGAATCGCTCAACGTGGGGTAATAGCTACTTCTGAGCGGCACAAACTCGAAGCAGAAATGCAAAGAATCCTGACCTTCCGTCGGATGATGTTTTTCTTCTGCTCGAATGCCACCTTGATTTTTCGTAGTCGAATGCTATCAGGACCTTCATGATCGTCGTCTCTCTCATCTGATCGGCTGCTGCAAACAACTCGATTAGACCGCATAACTTTCTTCTTTTGTATTCGAAGAAACTGTACATTTAAAAACTACCTGCCTCTCATATTTCATCAACAAGGGCAAGAGTAAGAACTTTGCCTCCACTTCGTTCGCCTACCTTCACAGTTGTGCGCGATTACCTACCAACTTATTCTCGATCCCTACCTTTAACCACCAAATAAGATTTCAAAAATTTATATGAGATGCGGGCAGTTTGAAAGATGTGAAGCTTCACAACTAGAATAGGGGCCATAGTTATCGCAGTTATAATCACTATTACCATTTCTAAAGATAACGATAAAGCGGTTCACAACCACATAGGATGTACTAACTTAGCCATATTGGCACCATGATGTCAAGCAGAGCCGGTATGATCTATAAGTACAAGGTTGCTCACGGTAAGCACTTAGCAGCAGTCCCATCCAGAAACCAGGTCACGAACCAAATCCTTTTTCTTCGTACTCTCTTGTCTCTACTTCTTTTGCATCTTCCTGGCTTTTGGTAACTCTAATCTCAGTGTCTTGTGGTTCGCCATACAAAGAAAAAGCCTTTCAGCATTAAGCATCAATTCAATTTTTCATTTCTTAGGCCTGCTTTGCTAGGTACCGACGGCTCAGTCGTTTTGAAGCTTGCATTAGCTACACAGTTCCCTTGGTGCTCTTGGTACTACTCACCTATACTCTGAGCAAACCCTTCCGAAAATGCCTGATGGTAATTGGCAACTCGATCTGACCGACCTTGGATCTCTTAAAAGAGCGGACTTTAACTGATTTCGTTCAGGATGGTACACTATTTACTAGTAGCTACCTCCAGAAACCTGTACTTGGAAGAATGAGGAAGGCAACGAAGTATCAAGGACAGGTTTAAGGAAATTCGAGGATTCCTGAGTCAGTTTGAGGCTTTCGACACCTCTTAGAGGATTTCGTTCCGCCATACGCTGCCAATCCCAGGTGCGCTACGGTATTCAAATCAAAAGAACCAATTTGCAGGGGAAATCGCAAAAAACCTCTGAACTCACGTTCTGTTTAGACAGGCGACGTAGACCACAAACAACATCATAAAAGTGCACAGAACAGAAAAAGCAGGAAATACGATGTTGGAGTTTTCCTGAAAATAAATTGGAAATGAAAATAAAAAAGAAAAGAGGAATAGCCTTTGGCATAAATAAGGGAACGCAGTGTTAGCGATGAGCTGCGTTATAAATTTAGCCTGTATACCACATAAATGAACAAGTGTTTTAGCGTAAAGGTAGGCAGCACGAAGGTACACCTTCAAGCTTGTATAGCTGTTTAGCTCGAAATGAAAACAACGGTGCAAAATGGAGTGGTAGTGAAAGAGAAAGGAAAAGAAATCGTATGGAGGTCTCTGATAGATGAGGTAAGGGATAGCTTGCGCCTCGAAGAGAAAAAAGAACTGGTGACAAGAGAGCTGGATACTAGCCAAACATAATGACTTGGTCACTTCGTGGAACGTGGAATCCGGAGGTGCTGGATCGACTAATAGTGCCTTAGTACCTTTGCCTTTTGTACCGCGATGTCGGCACGATACATATGCTTACCGCTCCCTCCACCGTTCTCACGCCAAGAAGCTGTCAATTCTCACTAACCTTGTATTGTGCCTTCAATGCTCAGTTAGTCAATATCGTGCTTTTGCTCACTGAACTATATTTATTCGATACAGTACACTATCCTTCGTAATCACTTCAGTCAAGCACAATTCTAAATGATTCAATAACGGTGCTATGGAATATTTTTCGCATATGGTGAAGTTGGTCATGAAAGGTGGCGTTTCTAGACACATCATCAGTAGAAGAGGACCCGCTTTGCAAGACCGCAATGCGTGGGGTGGATCTGGTTATTACACGTTACCTGGCTGTCGATTTGATTATCAACCAGGTGAACAGAAATAGAGAAAATTACATGTAGTTAGCACTTTTCAAGACTCCAAAGACTGAAAAATGCTTGGAATCCCCCGAGCAACATATGTGAGAGGCACAACTGAAGCCTGACTGCCATCAATGATCAAGGACGCAACTGCTCATGATAGCGGATCAGAGATCCGGGTATCCGGAAGTGTCATAGTATTTGGAGACAGCCGTTGGCTCAGGGTGGCACTGATTACATTCCACAGATCTGAGAGTGTTACTGGGACCGTGGAGCAGCCAAAACTTACGGTAGGTAAAGGAGGATTCCACGATGAGGTGGGGTAAAGCAAGGGAAAGCCTGCCTTGTGAAAGGACAGGAGTTGAGTGTACGGACCGACACGCAATTCGCTGAGAAGGATAGCCTCGGCGATCTTGCATGACCGCCCCGCGCCGCTGTCCCCACTGTCCCCCACCCCTAGCCGTCTGGCCCTAATCTAGCTCTAGTAGGGAGAGCTTTAGCACTGATGAGGCCGGCACTCAGAGGTGAGACACGCCTTATGCTCAAATCCATGGGCCAAAGAGGGTTTCATTTTTTGCGCTATGGTTTGTTTTCCTTGTTTTTTTTTCATCCTTGCATCACAGAAAATGCTCACATTCATTTCTTGTAGGCTGCCTTTTCATCGTGAATCCCGCCCTTAACGGATGGAAAACAATAACAACAAGTACAGTCGGGATTGTTGGGGGGGGGGGACTTCAAACCTAACCATAAGCGCAGAGAGTTACTGTCTAAGATGAAGTGCTCACCCAATTCGGGGATCGAAATGATTTTTATTGCTCTTGTAAGTGACAATGGAGTTGAGAGTGTAAAGCTAGTAAATGAACAAAAGGGAAGAAAACGTTGACAGAGACCAAGATAAAGCGTCCTCTTCAATAGCAAAGAAGCGGGAAGCAGTTTTTTTTACTCATATCTGATTCTTTCTTCACCCGGTTCTTTTTGAATTATTTGAATTGATTTTATGTGAAAAATGGATGTGGGCCATACTCACTAATCATCTACAGCTCCTTACCGATGAGAGAAAAAAATTCAGGCCCTTGAATTTTTAATAATATCAAATACCATACTATTACAATTGGTAAAATTCTAAAACTATAACAATTTTTGCCAAACTCTGTCCACTCTTTCTTATGGAGCGCTTGAGCATATCGGACTGGACCCTATGGTCTGCTTAGACAGGCGCCGTAAATGAATGGGGACGCTTCCGTCGCGTGACTCAAATCACTCAATCAGCAATAGACAGCTGATGCAAATTGGCTAATCAAATAGATGCGTTAACCGTTGATCACAACATGTGCTCCGATTAGAAAACCCGGATGTACTCTTATTGGCGCTTATAGAAAGCGAGAAGGGCACGTCTAGTCGAACTTAACCGTATACAGACGATACTGGTTTAGTGGCCTTTTCTGTTTGTGTCTCTGAGATTACCTTTGGAGTGACTCACCATTACCCACTGCAGGTTTGCCTCAGCGATGCTCCACTGTCTATCGCAGTTGCGGCCGTAGTACATGAATCGGCATTTGCATGAGAATTGTCGCGTAGAGGTCGGGTCCTCGTAGCAATCACCGTGAATACAAACTCTGTTACCTTAATCACTACGATCACAACTGTAACAAATTGCGCCTGGATCCGCGAGCTTGATAGTGGGAGTCTGTCGCGCAAATGATGCAGTGCTCGTAAAATTAGCTTCAACCCTAACCTTAGACAAATTGATAAAGCTTGGAAGGTTGATCACACATTGATGTACTAAAAAGGTAATAATAATTCAGGGACGGTAGTAATCTAGCCAAACATGCACTTAACGGGCAGTTGCGACGAGCAAGTAACGTTGCAGGTGCAAGTTTTCCGATGGTTTTGGAAATCGTATATGGTATTGGCACCGAGAGGACCTTTCTATGAAACTCTGAAGAAAGCTTCCCAGGTGAGCTGCAGGTCTCCTTGGCAGAGTGGCTTCCTTGTTACGCGCAGCGTAAAACGCGCAGGAAAGGCTCGCTGACAGAAAACGGGACGCGGAGGGGCGAAGTACAATGTGTTTGGAGAGACGCAGGTGACGCCCGTTACGCGCAGCAAAAAGTCTTTCGGGACTTTTTGGGGATGGCCAACTTCAAACGGCCGGTGAGGGGTAATAAGACGGCGGTGAAACGGAAAAGGGGAGGCAACTTGCATTTGATTCGTTCAGTGGAGTGCCTGCGGTCTTTCGTTGGCTGGTGGACCGTCGCGTTTATCATGATAAATAAGTCTAAAAGTTTGAACTTCGTATTCTAGTTCGTTACTCTGGCAACTTTCATGCCGTAGGGTGGATGACATCGTGTGCAGTGGAACAGTAGCGGTTCAGGCTGCGCGAGGCTGGGTTCGGTTAGTTGGGCGGACGAAGTGGTTTGCTGAGATGTCGCGAGTTGTGTTCAAATTGGTTACTTCCAATTCAGAATGGCTCTTCTGTTTCAAAGGCATGTGACTGGGATTTTTAGCAACCATTCAGGGTAGATTACTACCGTCAGATGGGCGGCGTGATCAAATGGATGGACGCGACAGCCCTTCCGTTTGATCGCGGTGAAAAACGATGATATCAAAAAGTGATTTTGATTGCATTCAGTTTAATACAACAAGTAATTGAAAAATTAGAAGGGTTCCACTCATTCCCTTTAGACTGAGTTCAAGGCAAACAGCCAGTTCCGCTGTCGCTCAGTTCAAGAATGAATATTGTGTTACATTAGCAGCTCACCAATTGCTTCGCAGTAGTCATAGACGTATTCGCAAAGCGTCCCTGAAGTTCCCGGTATACATTTGCAACTGAAAAGAGATAACCCACCCTGGCATGAACGATTGAACAAGATCACGTTGGTGTTTAATTGTGATGGCAAATGAGGCTCGAGTTAGTCACTACGGCAAGGTCATTAGACTGAACCAATGGGAAACCTAATGCGTGCATGAATGGCAAGAACACCAATGGGGAGTTCCAACTACCCATAAATATTAGGTCGGTCGAAATATCCACCGTTTTGCACTAGTGTTCCTCTGCATGTTTTTAGTAGTTTCTTTCGTAACTATTCAAACAATTTGATTGTCATCTTGTGGAGGAAGATCAGCCCTTTCATACCCATACAACTTTCCAGTATTTGAATTTCTGCGTTTTTACATCTTTTCGGTTACAGCTGACGGGATTTGGGACTGTTTGACGTATTCATGTCGTCAAACTTGCACAATGAGTTTGCGAGAGCCAGCTCTAGTTACTGCGACTGCATTTAGAACTAGGAAACGCATAGCGCGAGATTAGCTCGTCCGACACGAGCATGGAGAAAAAAAGCTCGAAATGATGCGCGTAGTGTAGGTAACGCCTGAATGTACGGGACTGCACAAATGAAATGAAGGGAGCTTATGACGGGTGCTCAGCTACT
Organism: Ostertagia ostertagi; assembly: GCA_036418205.1. Taxonomy (NCBI): domain Eukaryota; kingdom Metazoa; phylum Nematoda; class Chromadorea; order Rhabditida; family Trichostrongylidae; genus Ostertagia; species Ostertagia ostertagi. The sequence continues at coordinate 22,918 of MU871124.1, forward strand.
GGTGTGGCATCAGAGGGTGGGTCTCTGCAGGCACCGAGTTCAGCCGGTGCACGCTGTGAGAAAGCAGGAAACAGTGTCTCGTCAATCTATTCATGAGTAACCCGTGCTGGCAGCTTGAATGTTGCGACGCGCGTGGAGGTGTGTGCTTGGACTCTTCCTTGCAACAGTAAGGAACAGTTTTCAAGATGGGTAATAGTGTGGGGTAAGACTATGCTTCTGCACGCTAACAGTGAAAGGGTTACTAAATAAGTGGACGAAATTAAGCTGCCTTGGAACGTTTGCAAGACGAAAAGCTCCTACAGCAAGGAACTCCCTCAAATTCTGAGGTCCCAGCTCATTGCAAGATTCGAGAATCGAGTCATCCGATGACGGTGGAGTCCTACCGTGAAGAAAAGAACCTGTAAACGTAAGAAACTACGATGATGATAGGCTGCTTCAAGGAACAACTGAGGTCGATCCTTCACCGCAATATGACCAGACATCCAACGTAAAATACGCTGTGTATACATTCAAAAATGATTTAAAGCTTTTCTGCCATCCTCCATATAGACTAGGTATATCTCTGACGGACCGCTAGTTCCCCGCATTTAATTCTTGACTAGGGGAGAAATTGCGTTGAGAAGTGGGGTATGTCGAATGCGTCTTCCTGCAGATTTTGGCCTACAATAATTAAAGTACTGTTGTGAAGGAAGTTTTTGGCATGGGTCTGATTGAGAACAATCTGCTGGACATAGCAGTTTTTATTTCGAACAAAAAGATTGTGTTTCAGCAAAGTTGTGGTGCTTCAAAGTTAGGGGCTCAAAACGGTGGATACTTTTTGACCGACCTGATATTATGGATTGCGTTTTCACACCTTGAGAATGGTTATTATTATAATTATCATTATTGATTATTTCCATCAGGATTTTTTTATTGATTTCCATCACATTGTTTTTCATTTTGGGAGTAAGAAAGTTGACAAGGAGAGCATTCTGCATCTGATAATTATCCTGGTGGTAACTGTAACTTTCGAGTCCCGAATTTTCCATCTGTGGTGGTTCCAAACTTATTGAAGAGTTGAACTGTTGCTCATAAGAGCTTCCCTGATACGTTAGACTGCCGCTAGATGTAACGTGCCAGAGCCCCTAGTGAGTTCAATTTGAGGACTGACGTAAAGTGATGTAGTTATTTCACTAGTTTTGAGAACTGCATGAAATTTGGTTTCATTAGGAAGAAGACATTGTACCCTTTCACATAGTGCACAGAAAAAGATGAAAATGGAGCGACTTGAAAAAGTGGATAAAATCGAGCGCGCGTATGCGCGTGCCCTTTTAATTTTAGCCCATCCTGTAGTTCAATTTCAGGCACACTGAATGATCCTCGCGGGTATTGTACAATATAAATCGACTACCGGTTCAGGAGCGTGTGCAATTCTAAAAGTAGGTTGAGTGCGTAAAGCATCAAGAATGATTGGTCTGCCTCGGAGAGTACATTCACATTCACTGGTCCAGTCGATATGAAAGTCATTCATGTACAAATGATGTCATTCATAAAATCAAAAAATAATCAAAAGCCTCATCATTTACATTATTCGTAAAACAAGTGACATACTCGTAATTGAAAGGTGACTTAGCGACGCATTGCGCTCCATTAATGCACAGATGATTGAAGCATGCATCGGCTGGCGCTTCACAATACGGTGGTTTGAATCCTGGTTCACAAATACATCTAAATCAAAACATATAATAAAATGTTTGTGCAATTAAAGGCAGCAATGACGATAGATTCTAAGAGCGTTTAAAAGAGACCCGGGGTGCTCTATGGCACACCACTGGCGAAAAAAGCAGAGAAATCCGTCATGAAACGCAAAACGGGAGCCACTTTGTCGGTCGTTGGCTTTCACTC
>MU871125.1:0-14107 GCA_036418205.1 Ostertagia ostertagi
TACATGCGCCTTCAACTAGTCGTTGTACCAAGTTCAAAATTTCCGTGAACACTGCTTTTAGGAGTTCTTCGTACAACCCCTGCTAAATTCGCCGTTCGATAGTGTTTTGAACCTGCCACCAACTCGCTGGGATTGTTGACGAAACGCTAGAATCGCTGGCATACTGCCAAAATTGTTGGCGCGCCAGTAAATGCAAAGTCTGACATCTGCCTTACACTATCTCCGTCCCCAAGACCCCCCCCCCCCTTAAAATGAGAGCCAGGTATTAATACAACTATCCAAACGGCAACCTCCTACACACTTCCATTCACCAAAATTCTTCCTCTAAAGCCCCAAATACGGTCGCCATGAGAGCGACGGACAAGCGATCGCGATCGCTAATCGCTTCTCTGTCCTCGTTCAATCGCCGAGTCTGACGGACAATCAAGCGCACAAAAACGAACCTTTTCGTTGAACTTAGCACAACGGACGGTAGTTGCACATTTTAATACACGCACTGACTTTTCAGGTATCCTACTCTGAGTAGTGATTTGTCTAGCGACAGCCCAAGTGTGGCATCTCTCAGTAACCGGGGAACGGCTGGTACCTCGATTGATTTGTTGTGCTCTAGAAGTATTGCACCTTGTTTTTCATGTTTGAGGAAAATGGAATCTGCCATCTTCCAGTCTCGACACGGAGGTTGAGTGATGATGACGTAACTAGGAAGAGATGTCCTGTGGTAAATTTTTTCTTTGCTTCGTTAGGCTTCACCTCAGACTGAACTTGTCTAGTCATTTTGAGACGGTGGTGCTCTCTGCGAACAATGATTCCTAGTTTCACGGTTTTTAGGATGAGAGTACATCCCGGAGGTCGGCATTTTGTCGCATTTGTGAACTCCATGTCAAATCCACTCTTAGAAGAATGCATATATATTCGTAAGTTCACCATTGCATTGCTCCTGAACATACCATATTTCTAATTGGTTATTGTTCCTCCTTTCGTCTGTATTCTTCTATCTACATTTTATGCACGCCTTGCTTGTTTTTGATCCCTCGAGAGAATTGTCCAATTAGAGGTGTCACCTTCGGCGGCCACTGTACAGGTGTCCTATTTGCGATGTTTCTTCAACATATCACATCTCCAATATTCGGGTTCATATTAAGAAAGTCCACAACGTCATGGTTAGAACAGTTTTGTAAATTTTCCTTTGTTCTTCTTTACTCTACATTCCCTTCAAATCTTTTACTTTGCAGAGCGAGCCCATTTGCTTAAAGGAAGAATATGAGAACGAAGTGAACGCTTTCTTATACAGGTTACCCAAGCTGTTCTCACCATATTTTCTCGTTTAATGAATCTGGTGTTACCCAAGAAAGTGTTAGATAAGCCATGATTCTTATTTCAGTTGCTTCGGAGATCATCAAATTTTCCGGCGACAAGATCCAGATGTTGTAGCATGCCTTGTCGATATCCTTAACCACGTCAGTAACGGCTTACCGGCGTCCATGGCTTCGTTGGCAGGTTTGCTTTTGCATTTGTTTCCACAAGCATTTGCGCTAAGCTTTGTCAGGTTGTTGGTTGTTCATTTTGCATTTGATTAAACAGTTAGTTCTGTCTTCTTCTTCTGTCCTTTCTCAAAACCACATTCGTATTCATTTCGATATGGTGATGGCTGAACCCATAACACCACTTGCCCCGCCGTACCTGTCTACCGTAGCCAACCTTTTTCTGTATTTGTCTTTCTGATAACGGGAAAATCACCTGTTTGATGACGAATGTCGGTCCGTTTTGGGATTGAATCCCACTATCGAAAAGGATTCATGCCGCTTGCTATAATCTCCATGTCGTCCTTTGTTGAATCCTCGGCATTTTATGTCTATTCTGCTGTAATTGTTTTACACTGTATGCCAAACGAGGTTTTTAAGATGGAATCTTTATTTACTAGGCTAAGGCTAGCTGATAAAGATTCCATCTTAATAACCGTTTCGTCTTCTCCAAAGGCCTGGAGATTGTCTGATGCGCCCCGATTTGTTAGCTACTCGATTAACCGCTCGTGGGCTGGTGTCAGAGTCCGCGATCCGTCGCAGGTTTCGCTGATTTTCGCGATTTGCGCGATTCACGCGACGGGTCACGGAAATCACAAGTGCCCGATCAATACTGCAAGGTGTTCTCCAATCCTGCCGCCACTTCTGCTTGATAGTGATGGCTGAATGACGACTGCTCATGATTCCACTTGTTTCATATTCAGTGTTTCAAATGTTCACACACTTGCAATTTTTGCGATCCGTCGCAGGTTTCGCGCAAATCGCGCAAATCGCGTGAATCGCGCAAATCGCGAAAATCAGCGAAACCTGCGACGGATCGCGGACTCTGACACCAGCCGTAGCGTTTTTGACATCATAGAACGTCGAGAACACTACCGAAAACTCATTTACGAAATCTTAACTCGACGAAGATTCCACCGATGCGGAGCGTTAGCTCACGCTTTGTGTTAGTATGGCATCAATATAGCAATGAACCTCACTCTAGTCAGTGTCATATACGGCAAAAAATGAGGCCGGTTAATAAAGATCCCATCTTAAAAAACCTCGTTTGGCATACACTGTAAAAACAATCACAGCACAATAGCTAACTATAATGTTCTGTAAAACGATACCTAATAATTGTGTAGTGAATACTTGCTTTATAAATTGTCTAAGAATCACCAAGACTATTTAAGATAGTTTCAGGTTTCCGCTCCCGAAATGGTGGTAAAGGAAATCCAGATCCGTTTTCATCAGCAGCGAATTTTAGTGAGCACCCAACAATCTTAACTCGAAGCCAGTCCCGAAACACTTGTAGATTGTGCTTTGAGTCTAACGTGAAACATTTGGAGCGGCACGTTTTACAGGTAAATTTTACATGATAATGGTCTGTCTTTCATTACCACTTTTTTGATTTCAGCATCACATAAAACAGCCAATGTTCTTGTGTCCTTGCTGCAACTTCAGCAGCTGCTATTCATCAACGTCGGTCAAGGATCATATTAAGGTGAGTGCAGCTTTTCCAGAAAAAGCAATCTAAACGCGATGTCTCCGAATGAGATGAATTGATTCAGACTCGTCACAGCATGTTTGATCCCGTGCCGCTGGATGTGAGGGAAGAATACGTAGAACTCATTCAAACGGTTTACAACCAGTGTTTCGTTGACGAGACTAGTGTGCTGGTTAATAGGATTGCTTTCAAGCAGGTGCGGTTTTATTAATTCCAATTGGATAGAAGGTATATCCAATATGTTACAATTTTTTTTCTGCGCTTAGGTTTTCCCTTCTTCATAGATTGGTATGCAAACCCCACCATCCAGCATCCTTTTCACTTTCTTGATAATATCGGAAAACAACCCCGTTTATGAAGTATGATTGCATCCTCTTGTGATGTAGTTTCTAAGCATCGTAAGGAGGATCGACAAAGCGTTAATCAACCGTTCCTTTTTCAGTAATGTCGATGGGCAGTTACGTAGTGCTGGTGGTTACTCTAGTGAGTTCAAGCAGTCTGTATTCTCCAACATGTCATATGAATTCATTGTATCTTCATGAGCTTCATTTTGTGATAAACATTCTTCGGGTTGTGATGAAATGAAGTTTTGCAGAGATTCAAAGGGGGAAGGTTTGGCCTTTAAGCTTATTTTGGGGTGTAAAAGTACTCATACACATATTGTCATGCGGTCCTCGGGCAATACATAGTGCGCTATTGCTTATGCCACCCCTGATTTTTTCAGTTTTCCGACTTATTTGGAAATTTCGTAAATCGGCATAGCAACCATCGTTTTCGGCGTGTCGGAAAACTAAGAACGGTGTTGTTTGATTTTGGTTAACGCGTGGATTTGAATTGCTCTGTTCTTTTGAAGAAAATGGGCCGCGTCAATTGCTTATGCCATCCTAAAGTTTCTTCAGAATTTCTCATGTCTCTAACGCTATTCAGCTACGGTGTGCATGTAATACAAATGAGGAAATCCTTATAGCACATAAATGGTGGAGCATTTATAATCGATTAAGTTCGGAATATTAGCTCTTATACTGGACGATAGCAGTTTCGCTCGGAATCAAACAACGGAGGGCCGCTTGAAATGGAAACAGAGGTGCGACATGCTCTCATATCAACGAAAAAATGAACAAACACCGAAGCCCGTATGATGGGGTTTATGTTATCGCAAGTGTTTGGGGAGAAACTGGCAGATATGGTTTTCATACGAGCTCCTTCGTAGTAATATCATTGAAAATCGGCTCCCCCACTTTCTTCACGATTTGGGACGTGGCCACGGCGAGCGCGGACGAGTTGGTAGTGCCTTGGAACTGTACGGGTAGGTTTGAAAACACTTCATCAGCACAGTTCTAGGCACTATCAACTCGTCCGCGCTCGTCGCGGCCGCGTCCCAAACCGAAGAAACTGGGGGAGACCGAAGTTTTCAGAACACCACTTTCTTCACTAGTTTTTTAGCCAAAGTACGTATGAAGGTTGGTGATGGTCCTAATTATAGATATGGCATGATTTGCTTCATAATTTTTCGGGAATTCTAAAACGCCAACACGAAAAGCAAAAAAAGTCACTGTAAGAATTCAAACCACGGGCTACTTCACCACCCATTTTTTAATATGCAGAGGCCCACTCAAGAAAATGATACAGTTCTGTTGTCCGTGCATGTACCGTCTATACCATGCGAAAACCGTTTCGAGAAGGCTGGGCATTTAAGACCTTCCTCGTTAGTGCTGTATCCAGTACTTGACCACGACCTTCTAAGCCTACATCAATGAGCTCAAACAAGTCGGCTTTTTTTTTGAATTCTCTTTTTTGCGACTGACTGCTATACACGTTGTAGTTCTTTTTTAAAAGCCTGTTTTTTCCTCAGTATCTCATATATTATTCGAAAGAACCTTCCCTACCCTAATTCCCTCATTATGTGTTTCCTTTCGTTATATGATTTTGTGTTCTCACGTAAAAGGGTACCAACGAATGACAATGATGGCATAACCACAATCTGTCTCCCTCAAATGCCAAAAATTCAATCAGTGATGTGCTCATGACTGACCCCTTCGATCGGTCACTTTTTTTCGGATCATGCGGTTAAAAAAACTTCGGAGTATTCACTTTCATTATTACAAACCAGAACTTTTGGTGTGTGTTGTCTGGTGTGTGCGGTCACTGTGGATCGTTCGTCCGTCCGGACCGACCGTCACAAAATCAGGGGACGGAAGGGCCATAAACTTCGTGGGTGTTTATGTCGTGATCATTGATAAACCACAGTCGGGCTTATATAATGCATGATCGGACCTTACAAGGGAGGTCGTTCAGGGTGTGGGAAGCTTTTTCAAAACGGTTTTTTGCATGCTGTAGGGACTCTCACGTAGACCACAATACTGCGTTTCGTTTTCGCTGAGCGGCCCCCTGAAGGCCAAAAAATGGTCGAAAAAAATTCGTTAAGAAGGGGTGGTTTTTGCTGCCTTGGAGTGAAGTTTCGGACCTGTACAAACGACCACCTGCATTTTGAAGGGCGCCGATGAAGATAATATCGAAAACAACTCGAAATTCGCTCAAAATTGAAGCACTGTACGTGGTACTGCTGAAGAAAGTGTAGAGGTTTCATAGGCGTCGTCGGCACCCTACACATCGCAGCGAGCAGGTGGCCGAGTGGATAGCGTGGTGGACTGGGGTTGGCACGACTGTGTCAGGTCGAGTCGTCGTTCAAGACCCTGATCTACCCTCACATGCCAAATTTCAGGAAAAATCGAGGTTTTGACCTAACTTCGAAAAAGAGGGTGGCCATGGGCTACAGGTCGTCATGCACGCCAGGGGGCGACTTGAATACCAGTGCGGCGCCGAAATCAAGCGCAATGCCTTTTCGGCTCACGGGAACATCTTTCCATCATGTCGCAGTCCTTGAAATCGCTCCATCTATGGACACGCAGCATTGCGACTGGAAGAGCCGTGGACCCAATATACCACGTCTTGATGAAGGGGAGAATCTGCTGACTTTAAAATCATGGTGCTGTTGCCCATCTGGTGTCTCCCATTGTCCATTTAGCAGTGGAACTTCTGGTTATTTGAGAAGGATAACTGGGAACTCGTTTCCAGTTCACCGGCTGGAGGCAACTATGGGCTACTGACCTATCACTGGCCAATTTTTCGGATCCAGGTCAAATTCTCAATTTTCTCAAGAACTTCTGATTTAGGGAATATCGAGTGCCCTGATCACGAATATGACATTAATTTTTCCGATAGCTTCAATTTACGCTAGTTTGGCGCCGTTTGGCGCCTTTCTGGCGCTACAACTTTTTTCCACAGATTCTGGAAAAAGTTTGACTGCAGTTCTTGCTCATGGTCTTATGATGAGTACGATACCTAGTACTGGTGCTGGCGTTATTTTAAGGAAATTTCGAAGCTCCAACTAAAGTGCAAAAATTCTGTCATCAAGAGGGATTGAACCTTGGACCACTTCCCTACCAATTTTTTTGGCCTTCAGAAGGCCGCTCAGCGAAAATGAAACATAGTATTGTCGTCCCCGTGAGAGCCCCTACAGCATGCAAAAAACCGTTTTGAAAAAGCGCTCCACACCCTGAACGACCTCCCTTGTTAGTCTCATTCTACATGGTGCTGCCGTGGCAGCCGTACGAGCAGGGGGGGGGGGGAGAGAGAGAGTGGAGAGGGGTAGAGGAAGGGGCAGGAAAGGGGAGGCTGGAAGGGAGGGGGGACAGAGGAGGGGAGGGAAGGGGGAGAGGTGAAAGGGAGAGAACATGGCGCTGCTGTGCGCCATAGAGAAGGGGTATAAGGAGGTGTAACACATTCGGGTGTTAATGGAGTACATCATGTTGCCATTCCGTGGTTCCTCCCTACACTGGGATGCGCGCGATAACGGGCGGAGCAAAGCTAATTCATTTTATATTTGACGAAGTATGGTCAACCACCGATTTCTCGTTGAATAACAGTTTTCATAAAAGGAAGACACTTGTTGAATTGTCCTATAGCGGAATGTCGAGAAGAGCCGTGGAGCCAAGTTTTGGGTACATAACTTGATTTTCCAGAGGACCATAGCGTTTGAGTTAGTTGCATGTATGGCCAGTTTTCATTTACTTGGGATCCCACTTGCAAATCTGCAATCTAGTGAATTAACAGTGAATTAGAAGAACATTTCTATAAATTGGACAAGCCTTTTTTGAATGGTTTATGCGAAAACTTGGGCGGATGTGGTGTGTAGTGCAAGTTGGCACGCTCACCACGACAACAAATGTAACGTTCAGTATTAGGCTGATATTTACCGTAATCGGGACAGCGCGTCAAATGAGATGCATTGTCGGCGCGCGCACACAATCTACGTTGTACTTGACAACATAAGCATCCGCAATGCGCATTGGCACTGTATGGTAGTTCTGGGGCCGGGTGCAGCAAGCCCCGACGAGGGGATGGGTACCCATCCCCTCTCCCCAAGGTTGGGGATGCGTCCCCTCAGCGGGTGAGGGGATGCAAGCTCGACAAGGGTCCAAATCAGTTTTATCTCACGAGACAAAGATTATCTTAGCAGAAACATTACTTTTATCCGCATGGTAGTCAAGGTATTCTGGTAAAGGTATTCTATCTCCAGGTATAATTTCAATGCAGGTGACTGGTCTACAAACGGCAGGGGAGAAGCGCGAACACCATTTCGCATATTCCTCATCATGACGGTGCCGTGGACACCGGGCGAGCTTGGATGAGCAAGTTGGTATCATTCGATCGAGTGAAAGTCACGAACAATCAGCAAGAAAACGATGCGTTCTATGTGTCGTTCTATGGAAGAGGATGACTAGTCCTTCAATTTCTGATATGTAACTTTGTCGGGCTTATTGGCGCGTGCTCTTCTCATCCATAAACCAAAATATTTTGACAAACTCGACAAATGCATCACTGCTAATAGGACTGAACTTCATAATAAGGCGATGAGCGTTTTCCCATAGTGCAAAGGTTATTGTTTGCGTACTCAGTTTTGCCATTGGCCATTGAGCCGACAACCTTCTCGATATGGAAATTCCAAATAATACTCTGCTTCTCCTAGAAACTAGCAACAGCAAGCTTGTGAATTGGTTGATCCTTTTTTGAAATACGACTTCATTGGCTTTCTAACGAGTAATTTTTCGTTCTAAATTTGGCCTAATAGAGGAAAGGAATCAAGCCTTAACTTGGCGCTGTTTACAATGCTGCTAGTGGACTATACTAGTGTAGACGTCATTTCATTTGTTGGGATATATATGAAGATAAAAGGTGAGGAACTAGTTGAAGCGTCGACTAAATGCACGATACATTTCCAGAATCTTCCGAAAGCGTTTGCCGTCAAGTACAACGTAGATTGTGTGCGCGCGCCGATAATGCATCTCATTTGACGCGCTGTCCCGATTACGGTAACATCAGCCTAATGCTGAAGTTACATTCTTGTAACCACCACTACGAGCGGTCCGGGATCAAATCCTGGGTCGTGAGTCGCCCGGGCCAACCAAGCCTTCCATCCCTCCGGGGTCGGTTAATTGGTACCAGACTTGTCTGGGAGGATAAAAACACTGACTTGTACATCGGCTGGCCCCCGCAAGTCATTGTATAGGCCACATCGCATTCAAACGCCACTACGAATGTACAAATGGAAGTAGAATGCGTGCCGCATCCCAAAAAGGGATTGATCAACGGCAAATGCTTTATCCTTTATCCTTTTATTAAAATTAGAAATGCGGAATAACTTCGGATACTATTCTTATACTCAGCGCCTATTTTTTTTTTTCGTGGGGAATTTTTTCCGTTGCTTTATGGTTTATTGACTTGGGAGACCATAAGTAACATTATTGCGGAAATGGAAGTAGTTCACATATCTGATACACCTAAATAGAAAATCTTAAGGTAAGCCTTTGGAAATTGGGACAGCTGTTATGATCTTGCTCATTACTTATAACGTTTTTGATAAAAATGAATATATCTCAAGTATTTTAAAAATTATCGGCACTTACAAAAACGGCTTGCTGAGACCAGCGCCGATTCATCGGTGTACTCGTATACAAGTACTTGTCATGCTAACAGCAACACAACAAAATTCAAAGCGTATTGGGATGGCGGGCGATGTCATAGTTTGCGAATCGAGCGATTCGCAAACTATGACATCGGCTTCAAGGCCATTCTGAAAATAACCTCCACAGTGGGTAGTAGAAATATGTTGTTGCAGCGGTAATGCAAACATTTGAATTCGATGGTGGCGATTGCCATCGTCTGGCCGAAGGGTTTGAAATTAGAAGCTATGCCAGTTTTTAGTTGAGGTTGACCCAATAGATAATGGACTCAACAAAATAGCATCGGGCCCAGACAAATGAGTTATGATATTTATTCACTTAGCCTATAATCAATTCACTTTTATAGATGATTGCGAAAATGACACAAATCCATTCTTGTTCATGGCTTTGTCCTGCTTCGCCTTCGTCCAAGATGCAGCCCTCACTTTCACCAGGGCCACATAAAGAATGGTTGTCACCGTTATCGAAGCCGCAATACAGTAAAATACAAAGGACCACTGAAAATTCCCTCGTCACTATTCGAATGAAGAAATGGTTGAGGGCTTTCCTACGCTACAGAAATATATATTATTCATAAGTGGTGCTCAGAGTGGAGCAATTCCTATAGTTCACATCATGAATACTACTTTTCCTCTCAGTCCACAAGCATTTGGGTGCTCTCTTCTCTTCAATCACAGTTAGTCTCAGTGAATTTTGCTTTTCGAACAAGCTGGGCCATGGCAAGATTCGAGAACGAAGACCCAACATACAGTAGCGGTCATGTTCGCCGAAACGTTTTTTCGTGCATGACTTGTTCTCACTCAGACAGTGCCCTTCAAGTATTAGTGAGAAATGCCTTTAAAGCCTTTTAAAACCACGACTTTTAAAAGTTTGGATATTTGAAAGAAAGGCTTCAACTAATCTTCAGATCTTCCTCTGGAGGGAAGAAATGAAATGCACGGAAAAGCGTCTTCGGCGAACACTTTTGACCGCTACTCTATGTAGCATTTCTGCGATTATGAGCGCTACAGAGGAGCCTCCAGCACCAGCAGAAGGACCAGCCCTGATGATCTAGGGTAAGAAAACTGCCTGAATATCTACCTGCTGCTTAGTGTTGTCCGGTACCATCAAATGTATTGCTCCAGGTATGAGAATTTGAACAAAACCGGCGATGAACATATTGAAGTTCAGAGCAATATGGGCGTATTGAGCACCAACCTAAAGTTACATTCAGTAATATATTATAGTTACAAAGCCATATACTCTTCAAAAGTATCGCTTCTTCAGTTTTATGGGTTCAGACATAATCAGTATTATATATTAGACATTTTGAAAAAAGTTCATGTAGGTCCTCCAAATAAGCTGTTAGCTCTTTGTTGTAGAATTGTAAGAGGTGGGCAAAAACTACGGTAACAAGATAGTGCTATCATGAAAACAACAAGACTGAAAACGTACGGGTGGACAACAACAATTTCTATGGGAACTTATGAAGCAGGATTCAAGATTACTTCTGGGAAGTCCGCTATTTGTATCAATACATGAGCAAAGTAATCCGGCCAAATCATGACCACTGCGTACAGGGTGGCTAAAAAGGAGACACTTTTCTTCACATAAAATTTTATTAATTACACTTTGTCATGTTCAAACCGAAGCTCCTAAAGCAAAAAGTGAAGAGCATATTCCAATCTGCCAGCGAAGGTCATAGTAGCCTTTTACACCGACGACATCAGGAAGAATTTGATATGGGAACATTGTGCACGGTTCGAGCTCAACCTGGTTCTCGATGGATCGTGGGTCATTGCGACGTTATATGAAACGCTGGTCGGAAGGGGTCTTCCATAGTCACAGCTACTATTAATATCTTTCAGAAGCTACACGCCTGTTAACCAATTGAAGAAATTATGTGGCTGCCTCAGGCTGCAGCAATTACGGAAGCTTGAGCTCGACAGCGATAGCAGATGACGTCATATTCTGAAGAAGACCAGGGCAGCAAACAGGGACATGTGTCTGCCATAGGCAGACATCACGGAATATTTTTTCGAAAGACTTCCATCGACCACGACAGCCTGTGCGAGTTAAAGCTCGCTGACGTGTGGCATTAGCGAAGTGACATTTTTGGCTACCTCTGTAGATACATGTGTATGCCAAGCTTGCCACAGTTTTTTATACAATTCATCGTTTCGATTATAGGCAGGTCTCCAGAATAGTTCAGTGTGATCCATCAATTCAAATCGTCGGCTAATGAGGTCACGCCGCTCACGCGGCGAGCAGCGTCGCGCGCGGCTACTGGTACGGCGATTTTTGTATGGGGCTTGGCTTGACGCCCTTGTCCATAAGTTGCTGGTGGGTTAAAGAACTGACAAGACAAAGTTCCAGACATCAGTGAGCCAACAAGTGCCCTCTTGAAGATCTGCGCAGTTATTTATGCCTCACTAACAGAGCTTGTGCCATGTGAAAGGTTGTCCTTTCGAACATAATTCGACTGTTTTATTAATCGACTGCTTGAACTGCTATCATAAGTCGATAATGTGGTCAATTCGGAAATATTACGTCCAAGAGCAGGTGGGACGGTGAAGAAGACACTGAGGCTTAGATCTACGGACTAATTTAAATATGCAAGGGACAGAACTGTACATAAGGCGACATATAACCGGGTTAACCCCTCTGCGCTCATGGCAGACCATGAACTCTAGGCTACGGCCGGACGTCGCATCGTCGCTGCGGCGACCTAGCCACTGCACGAGAATCGCCACGCACCCATCCACGTGATCCATTAAATTCAACTGAAAATAAGGTAACAATTCTTGGCCTACACATTTTCACCTTGTATGCCGGAGGTTATCGCTGCTAATTCAATGGCACTCTAGAAAATCCTAATATCTAATCAGCTCCTCAACTAAGAAATTGACGTTCCTAGACGCCTCTTGTGTCCCGTAATTTTGCCCACTGAGTCCAAAAGAAGATATTATCAAATGGCTACCGAGGCGATGTATGTGTCTTAAACACCAAATAATCAGCAAGTATCCCTAACAGCAGTGACCAAAATAAAACCTATAAATTCATAACCAAGCTTACAATCGTATGTTCGACTGCATATCGACGGTACGAAACAGTGAAGAGAACGACCAACACGTTGAATACCAAACGAGATTCATCGACGTCGATACTGAAGCAGGAACCAATTGGCCCATTCATCGGTTTATAATAAAATAATTTTTGGAGACAAAACGAATTTGAAAATCGAGTACAAATAACTGTGTACAGATCAATTCATATAAAATGCATCACTTATTAAACTGAGGACGTACCGCCGATCAACTTCACAGTCCATCACGCAAAAAAGTATCCTCGTCATCGCAACCTCTTCGCGTTTTTTCGTTGTCCATCGTGAATTGCTATTAACGTGAGTCATTTCCGAGCTGAACCGCTACATACTCACACGCGATATCAACGAAGACTGTTTCGTAAATCTTGATGGAGCTTACATTTCGGTTGCGCCATGCACCTGACTTCATAGGCGCGGCAAGTAATTGTTGATGTGATCGTATATAACTCCCTGTGCAACCTGACATTCCAAAGAACGATGCCTGAAAATGGCCGCACAATGTACTCCACTCCAGAACCGCTAATTGTAAGATCGAATGCATACTTTCTCCGGATTCTAGGATCTCCATTTCGTTTTAAAGTGCTGATTGGTTGAACGCATACTATCGCGCTCAACATCCCACTCTCTCTACTTCGGACGAAAATCTTTGATAACTTTTCAGCAGAAATAGCAGGCCTCTTGTGTGACATTTCCCATTTTTAGAAGAGAGGTTTTGTAGAAACGAAAGTGGTGACGAATTCTTTTCACTGGTGCAAACCACGTCACTTGTCTGCTGGAATTATACTTGGTACAAATACTTGGGCGCAGGTGAGCGTCTTTTCCGTATTAAGACCCCAAACAATTGTCGGCGCCCTTGTGATATGATCAGATTTTTTGCTTTCAGATGAACTTATAAAACTAAGGTGTGCACCAGTCGATTCCCCATAAAAATACTGACATACAACACCGTTCGCTATAAAAACTTTGTTTTTTCACCGACTTCGGTCCTCTCCTTACTGCTGATCAGCTTTTCTAGCCTTTTAGAAGGTGAAGAATCGATGAACTCATCAATTATGCGCAGTGGTTCAAAAGTTCTGAAGGATGTGATCAGTCTCGGAAGCAAACTTCGCTCAAGATTACCAATAGAACTGGCATCTGTAAAATTGACAGCTGCTTTGCAATATCCGAAATAATATAGATTGATTGAAGGCTGTCGATAATCATTACCCTCGAAACCAGATCATCGCTGCCATCAACCCTTCCTGGAGCAAGTGGTGAGCGCGTTTGAGAGCCGGAAGGTTTGTTGGGGTGGATTCGCACCCTTAACAGGCCTTCGATATGCGTCTGCTGCCGCGAACACGCTGCCGTCTTATTGTACCCTCCCCTATGCTCGTCACCACCCACCTTCACTTGCATGAACATCGATTCTATCTCAATTTCTATCTTGAAGGGCGCCTATCGTTACTGATGCACATTCACAACTGTATCTGAACACGATTGGTGTGCCATGAACCATTGTAAGGAAAACAGTTGCGTCAATCCCACAAAGATAACAATTTTGTGTCTTTCCACTTACCAGGAAGGTCTTTCAGGACATGGAGCCCTTTTTGAAAACGGTTTTTTGCATGATAAAGGGGCACATGCATGGAGTACAAAACTAGGCTCCATTTTTTCTGAGCGGCCCTCTGAATGCCAAAAAAGGTATGAAAAATCGGTCGAGGGATCGGTCCCGGCTGATGACAAAATTTTGCATTTCATGTTAGCGCATGTTAAATGACTCCAAATGTTACCGCCGATAAAAATAGGTACTGTTCTTACAATCAGGGTCATCATCAACCTTTCTGATTAGCTTTCTGCCCAGAATTGGGGCGAAAATTGTATGGCGCTAAAGCGGCGCCGAGTTGGTGCCCGAGGAGGCTAAAATGGCGCAATATCGCGCCTCCATCAAAAATGGACGTCAGATTCGTAATCACTTCCTTCGATTACCCTTCGAAGTTATTACGGAATTCGG